>JAMPIV010009252.1:157500-464527 GCA_024509875.1 Oreohelix idahoensis
AACATGGGAATCACCAAATGGTCGGGACAGAAACCAGGAAGACCACATCATGACTAACGGCAGATGGAGACATGCATTACAAGATGTGAAGGTAAGAAGAGGTGCAGATGTGGGAAGTGATCACCATTTAGTAGTAGCAAAACTGAAAGTGAAACTAAGAAGGGCTGGACCAACTGTAACTACACAGAAAAAATTTGACATCAGCAAATTGAAGGACAGTTTATGGACAATACTGAGGGCTTATGGAATTCCAAGCTGCATAGTGTCAATCATAAAAAGCCTCTATGCCAACTTCACGTGTAGTGTTGGGCAGAGCAACCTAACCTTTGAGGTGAAGACAGGAGTACGACAGGGATGCCCCTTATCAACCACTCTATTTTTTAACAGTCATAGACTGGGTGATGCGCCAGACAACAGAGGGCAGTCCAAGAGGAATAAGATGGACTACATTTTCTACATTGGAAGATCTGGAATACGCAGATGACATTGCACTACTAGCACATTCACATCAACACATCCAGGAAAAAACGGATAGACTTAATAAGTATAGCCAGCAGGTGGGCTTGAACATCAATTTAAAGAAGTCAGAGGTCATGACGCTCAATGTAAGCAACCGTGAGCCCATATCAGTAAGGAATCAGCAACTGGTACAGACAGACACCTTCACATACCTAGTATGCATAGTCACACCAGACGGCGGGGCAGGCAGAGACATCAACATCAGAATGAATAAAGCAAGAACAGCCTTTTTTAGCTTAAACAACATCTGGAAGTCCTCTCAATACAGCACAAGCATAAAGTTAAGATTATATCAGAGCTGTGTGCTTTCTGTGCTTCTCTATGGTGCGGAATGCTGGAGAGTTACAGAGAAATAAATGTCGAAATTGTCCTCTTTTCACACCACATGCCTAAGAAAAATTCACCGAATTTTTTGGCCGAATACCATCACCAACCAAGATCTGCTTACTCGGAGCAAGCAAGAGGACATGCACATCATCAAAGCAGGCAGACGCTGGAGCAGGGTTGGCCATGTCCTCAGAAGAGACCCCGATGCCATCACAAGAACAGCTATGCTTTGGACCCTTGAAGGAAAACGAAAGAGAGGCCGACCAAAAACAACCTGGCGGAGGACTGTGGAGGCTGAGATGCAAAGAATGAACCAGAGTTGGGGCACTGTACAAAGGATGGCCACCAATCGAGCAAATTAGAATCAATTTATTGTTGCCCTACAAGACGCCACTAGGCGTGATGGCCACTGACTGCTTTTACGGTCGGCGGCTAAGGATCAAAGTATATATATATACATACGAGTATATATAAAACAAATAAATTAGTTTACTGTGACCGCAATAGCCAGAACAACACGATTTTGTTTACTTGTCATTGTCAGTTTGTTTAAGCGTACTTGAAAATTAGGATTGTTTTGAAAATGAAACTAAAACACAACTCTATGATTAAACATCTGAGATTAGACTGCTGAACTCAGCGAGTGGAGGCCCCTCACTTTCTTTCTTTTCTTTTCTCTTCCTAACGAAGGCCTTGTGGCCGTAACGTTGGCTATTTTCTTTGTCTTTTGTCCTGTTAAGTCGAATCACCTGTTTCGATTTTTTTTCACGCTGATCCAATGTACTCTCCTTATCTTCCTCTACTCAATAAGACATGCCTGGTAGAGTACAGTGTTACTATTTTTTGCTCTCAATTCGGGCCCCGGTAACATACAGATAATGACCAAACAAGTGCCTGTGGAAAAATAGATAAGAAGACGCTGGGGATAGTTAAGACGCACATAGAAGAAACCTGTTGATAGCATTACAAGGCATTCCTCATTCTGGAATCCCTAGGAGAAGAGATCCAGAGGTAGAAAAAAAAATAAAAAAACACACAGACATGGAGAAGATAACTGAGACAGAACGGAAAATGATGATGAAAACATGGAAAGAACTTAGGCTACTAGCACGCGACAGGAGGTCGGTCAGTTTTTTGAAGGCCTATGCTCCTTGGGCAGCTAATGAGTATTTACTGCTTGATTGATTGATTGACTTCGATCTGCATGTTCGAATACTTTGATTTGTAAAGATGGTATCACTGAAATTTTCTCCAAATTGTTAACAATCTCTTCACTAATTTAGTGTCTAGTCTAGGTGTGTTTACACTTGCTGTACAACAGCGATGAAATATAACGTACGATAATTTATTATAATCAAAATGTAAAACCTGTTACTTTTTCTTAAACTCTTGAATCTAATAGTGTATTTCGAAACAAGAAATCCAGAAAGACATTTTAAAGCAAACATTTAATATGATGGTTATTTCAATTGAAACATAGTTTCTGTTTTTATTTTTTAAAATTTTTTTGAGTTTCATATTTTATAGGAAAGATGGGCACCATAATACTTTAAGTACTTAGAGCCCTAGATGGCCATAATCTGGTACCGTTTCTAACACTTCACTCTCCAACGACAGTATATGCGTGCCGACTCTGCCGTTGGATTCAAAAGGGATGTGAACTAGTCTCGTGTTGCCAATATTTAAAGAAAGGAAAATTACGCACATCCTCCTATATCCTAAGTTTCTTAGCGAAGCAGCTTGTAATGAACAATGAACCTATCCCATCTGCTTTTTTGGGGAGGGGGGGGGGGGGCGTGCAGATACGAGAAATCAACACACTTCACATTGTAAGATGCAGATGTGCACCCATTAATAGAACGCGCATGCCTTTCAATCATGAAAATTTGTAGTCAAACGGATCTCTACAATGCAATAGGCATTTCTGTGGTTGAGAAATCATCACAGGTTATTAACTCTCTAGTTTTGAGAGGTTGATAGTAGTTTCAGGGGAAGGGGGCATATATCCCTTTTTTGCCGACATAATTATTGATATATCGATCAATTTAGTCGCCCATGTCGGCACGCGCTTAAATAATGATTCGCAGACCAAATACAACAAAGGGAGAAGGATTCCGATTGGACCTTCATGCGTCAAAGCAAGAAGAGGCAAACCCGTAAACCAGTCAGAGGATATGCACGGAGGCCGTAAGGCACAACAGGCCAATCACCTGTTTGAACTTAAACTTGAGCACAAGAAACGACACGGAGAAAATCAGACTATACTAAAGCACGATTTTAAAATATTTCAGTAACTTCACAACAACAAAATATTGTGATAAAAGAGCTGTTAATTAATAAGTAAAATTTCTTCCATTGGCTTTTTTATTTTACTTTTCCCCACGTCATTTTTGACGGGTTGCTCAGTATTAGCCAATGCTTCAAATAAGATTACAGAGATCAAAAGAGGCTGAAATTGAATACCTCGTATTAAGGAATGAAACGATCAAAGAAGAAATAGTACACGCCATCAGAACATGGAGCAGAAACAACACATCATAACTCACGCCCGTGGCGTCTGACGGGTTATGTGCTCTTAATGAAAGAAAAATGCAAACAAACAAAAAAAAACAAAAAAAAAAGCGATATTACTGTATACTGCAGAAGTATTACTTTGAACAAGCAGTTGGACGAAAGAGTTGAAGCACTTGAGATAAAAAGATTGTTCAATTTTTTTTTTAAATGGCCACCCTGTGACCGTTGACTCATTTTTGCACTGGTCTTGATGAACCAGTCCACCTAGGCTTTACCGTCTGCGAGTCAACAGACTACCTAGGATTCCCGAAGAGTGTCGGTGGCACACCCAGGACTTAGTGGCTTGGACGAGGACAGCCCGCTTGGGATTTGTCAAACATAAAGCTGAGAACGATCAAGAAATAACTTTATCGCGGATGTTCCAGGAAGCTCATAATTTTATGACGTGAAACAATAAAATTTATTTACATACCGTTATTTAAAAGATATAAATAAGTGGTCGATCAAAAGTATTAAAATAAAGCGTTTACGTTGAACTGTGCGGAAGACGTTACTAGTTCTTCTGGTATCGTCTACGTTTCTGGGATTTCAGTTGCTGCCCATATCTTTAAGGGAAACATATACATACTCAAACATACGCACTCAAAAGGTCTTACAGGCGGGACAGCGGACAAGTAATTACTCACATCCTACTTACATTTTGTCACTAATTTATGTTTAATAGTTCGTAAGCAATCTTTGTATATTAAATATTACATAAGGTAATTTGATAAGTCAGTTTTCAAGGGTAGCGGAAACATGACAATGTAAGCCAGCGGTTTTCAACCAGTGCGCCGTGGCGCCCTGGGGCGCCATGACTGACGGTCAGGGGCGCCGTGGGTGGGCGTGGATTTTTTTCGTATTTAGCTGTAAAGAAAACACAGAGCTGTGGGAAATTTCTTTTTTTTTGTGTTTGTCAACCTGCGTGACCCCGGAGAAATTTCACTTTTGATGTTGGCCAGCCTTTGAAGTCCCGCTCCCCCGACCCGGCTTTCAACTTTCTGCGCATTCTCCTCGCGCGACCATAGTAGGTAACACGGTGATTTTCTGTTTTCAAACGTTTTTGATTGTGTTGTGAGTTTGATATAAACTATGGACAGGTTTTTTAATTTGGCAAGTGTTAGCAAAACGCGAGAACTGATGACAAGGAAAGTGGTTGTCGTAGATTTTCGATAGGGGAATTAAGACTTGGGTTGGTCCCTTCTGAATAGATTATAATAAGTGATAGCCACAGTGAGAGATAATAATAGAAATAGATTTCCACGAGTGAGATGGTAGAAATTAATAGAGGCTGTCCTTGAAATCGAGAATCTTCTCTCTTTCAGCCTATCTTCTACAACACAACAGATCTAGAGGAGTCAGACAGTCTATTGACTACATATATATATATATATATATATATATATATATATATATATATATATATATATATATATATATATACCACTCACGTGCACACACAAGTGACGACAGTTAGACGCACAGACGGGAAAAACTATAACAATGATTATATAGATATTTTGGAACGAGCTGACCGACACGCTGATTAAGTTTAAATGAATTTTAATTATCATCAGAAAATTCCATCACAACACATAACAATTACATCAAGCATATACAAATAGTCATAAAGTCAATGAATTGCTACAAGAATGATAGACCCATTGGTATGATCTTTTCCCTCGATGTATAGCCCACAGTCCTGTTAGAAGAAAAGTGATAGCCCCAAAGAGTCTCGGATACATATGCTATAGTCTAAGATTTCCCTTTAAAGGTATGAACAGACTTTGATACTCTGATCTGTCTTAAGGAAAATATTGTTAGCAACAAAACTTGCATAAAGAATTTTAAGACAGCAAAATGGGTGCCAAATACACCAATAAAGGAATCACTCAGTCCTGCATTCACTCTATTCAGTCAGCCGTGATCACTAGCTTGCATTCGTACTTACAGCTTTGGTAGCTTACTTACTTACTTACTTAGTCGTTCCCCTTCTACTGTGAGGTGTAGAGGTTTGGAAGAGAGAGCGCCAGACTATCCTATCGGCTGTCTTCCTCCTGGCCTGGTTCCATTCTAGTCCTCGATCCTTCAAAGATTGTCTAATGTTGTCCTCCCAGCGGACTCTGGGTCGTCCTCGGGGTCTGGATCCTTGGCTCTTTGTTTCCTATGCTTGTCGTGGTATCCGATCTTCTCCCATTCTGCAGACATGGCCAAACCATCTTAATTGGGACTGTTCTACTTTGGTAGCTACTTCTGGAAAACATTTGTTAGGACATGCACATACAGAATCTCCAGGGTTAGTCTTGGCCAAGGGAACCCCAGTCCCACAAAGTCAGGTTGAGTTCACTACTTCAGGGAACGTTTCCTTGGTTATTATTACTTTTGGATGTCTGTTTAGGTCACATTAAAATTGTCCAGGCACGAACGTTAACAGCGAGCGCAGTGTCTATAGCTTAGGTTTTTAGTTACGAGGAATGTCAGGTCGGTGCCTTTTCTCAGTATAGGACTTTATTTGGTCACACCACAACTAGTCAGAACTCCGTCGGAATGTTACTGATAGTAATATTTTACTTGCCACAAAGGCTGAAATGTACTTGAGGTTTTGTTTTTTTTCTCAGGAAGAATTAAATCTGGCTCGATGGGCCTGTTACTTCATTTAATCTTAAAGTTCATGTAATGGGTACTCTGTCGTTCTGGATGCCAGCGCAATGCCAGACAGGTTTTACTTTATACACCCAAGTCTTTAAGAAAAAAAAATGTTTTAGTTCTTCACAGATATTTCTCAGTATTAAAACGCTGGTAGAGTTGGGCTACCCCAGTTTCACTGAATAAAGAGAAAACAACATATAAAATACTTGTACATACTATTCCTCGGTTATAACTTACATTATAAACTGCAAGCGTAGAGCTTGTCTTATCGTTTAAATCTCCCGTGAAATAAAATCAGTCGTCATGAATTAGAAATACATACGTATTTCGTCAATACTCAGTGATGAATCAGTGCAGTTATGAGTTAGTTTAAAATATTCTCGACTGGTTATTAGCAGTTAAATTAAATTCATTATAGCTGCATGAGTTTAAGCTAGAAATTATAATTTATTTTGCTATCCACTGAAACACGTCAACTAGAGAATATAACAGACTTACAATTTAATTACTACTGCACAGAAATATAACTAGTAAAATGAAATAAGCGGTTATCACTGAATCACTCAATACTACTAGATATATAATATATTTACCTCCAGACAGAACTACAGGCGATCGCCCAAACTTAGAATTATACGCTTATATTTATTGGTAGTCTAGAAGCTTGGCAAAATGTTGAGAACAAACTAAAACTTCGCTATACAGCTTATTCTCTTAGCACGAAACGACCTGTCTACTGCTAATCTAGGAGAACTGAATGAAATCAAGTTTAACTACGGGGTAGATATATGAAACAGACAAAGGATCCCAAGCTATTACAAAAACCCGAAATAGCGCCGGTCTCTCTCTCTCCCTCTCTCTCTTAACACTTCACATTAACTTAGACGCTGGCCATAACTGCTAAAACGCGTCTTTACACCTACTACGACATGTCTCATTTCTGAGCGATGCAGATTGGCGCCTTCCCCACCTCACGCCGAGAAACTAGCCACAGAAAACTCGTGTCAGATTGAGAATGTAGACAAATGTCTGCTCTCTATGTCTGACGAGACGAATTCTCACACTATTTCGTTCACATCCAGGGACTGACATATTACGCAATAAAATGCGTTACTAGTATGAGAAAGAAACGGCAAAGTCAGAATGGGAAAGTAATATTTTGTCGCAAACGAACGAATGCGAAAAACAGGAAAAGGATAAAAGAGCGATAATAAAGTAGAGGACACGGGTAGAAAAAGAAAAGAATATAGAAAATGTATTGATCATAAATCTCTATGCGACAGAACGTCCCCCCTTTAAGATATGGAAGCACTCCATGTCTACGTTAAATTTCCTATATCCGTAGCTTCAGGGTGTCTGTCCTCTTCCCTCTCATCTCTCCCCTACGTCTCTGTCCAATTCCTACTCAAGTCTACTCCAAAATTTTCCTTTCTCTGGAATGTCTTCCGTGCACGCTTGAAAGAGCGTCGCCGCGTTTGACATTTTTGAAAGATTTCGTGTGTGTGCAGTGGAATTTCCCTGCCACTATCGTCATCTTCGTCAATTTTGGCGATCGTCAGGAGATGTTCGGTGGTCGGCACCGGTATTTCCAAAAATCTATTTAACAGATTTAAATGGTAGACCTTCTCCTTTCCTTTTATAGAGATCTGGTAGTTAACCTTGGAAATCTTTTTAAGGACGGTAAACGGCCCTTGCCATCCGATGCGTAGTTTGTTGTTCCCGGTAGGGAGTAACACCAAAACTTTCTCCCCTGCTTGTAGTTCTCTCTCTTTCGCGACTTTCCTGTATCGGTTAGCGTGCTTTGCGCGTGCTCGCTTAAAGTTAGTCGTTGCTAGATCCCATCCTAGTTTCAACCTTTCCTTTAAAACCGACACATATTTACTTGCTGGGACAACTGTCTCATCTGCCTTCTGGTCTGTCAGCAACCAGAGTAAGGCTTCAAGCGGGCCCTTAATGGGTCTGCCGAATAAAAGCGTTGCTGGGGGAAATCCTGTGGAATTATGAGGAGCTTCCCTGTAGCTAAATAAAGCTGCAGGAATACAAAGGTCCCAATCTTCCGGTTTCACTTGTCCCAGTTTACTTAGCATCATGTTGAGGTTTCCATTAACACATTCCACGAGCCAATTTCCGGCCGGAGTATAAGGTTTTATTTAGATGTGTTGGTTCTTCAAGATCTTCACGATCTCATCCATCAACAGGTTCCGGTATGAAGATCCGTTATCCGTCAGCACTTGCTGAGGGAAACCAAACCGAGTGAAAATCTGCACTAGGGCTTCTGCGACATGCTTGGCATCTGCGTATGTTAGCGGGATAGCTTCTGCTCATAAAGTGCATGTGTCGACTAAGGTCAGGATATACCTGTTCCTTCTTTTAGTCCTTTCTAAGGGTCCTAAAATGTCGATCACAACCCGTTCAAATGGTGTTCCCATTATTGGCATTTCACCCATGTGGACGGGGGGTGTCCGTTGCTTGGGTGGTACACGTTGGCACTGGGCACAGGATTTTACATATCTGATAATATCAGTATTCAATCCTGGCCACCAATAATGAGTCGATATACGTTGGTTTGTGGCGTTCTGTCCCATATGTCCGCTGAAGGGAAGAGAGTTCCCCATTTCTAGGATTTGGCTTCTGTACTGTTTCGGTACTCGGAGCTGATTGTAACCTTGGTCAGGCTTGCCCGTTCTGCAATAAAGTACGCCATCCTTAGTGTGGTAAAGTGGGATGTTATAAATATTTATAGGGGACTTAGTGTACTGACTGAGATCAGCTGTGAAGGTATCTGTATCTAATAAGTGTGGTGTATTACAGATGACCTTACTTGCTACCACATTTATACCTCAGTCAGAATTATTCTGGAATATTGTGATGACTACGTTAAATGTCTAGGGTTATGAAAATGATGAAGTGTAAGTCACAACAACAACAGACAAATAAACAGTTTAATTTATTCCACAACACTCAACAACACTGTGACACTCACACACATATAACACTCTATAAGACTATCTTAAATGAGTCAAGTGTTTAAGTTTAAAAATATATGTATTAATTATTTCAATAATGGGTATCCTGATTCAACTACACAGTGAACCAGGAATCACAATCAAATGTAATTACAAGTATTATGTACACAGTTTATATATATTAACTTTGTATTGACATAGTTTATTATTATTATTCTATGTGTGTAATTTGTGCAGTAGTAATATGAGGTAATACTGGTTTTGTTCAAGCTTGGTTGTTGTTTTTCATCATGACTTCAAGTGTTTGATAATCGTGGAAATAGTATTGGTAAAAGTTCACAGTTCCTCTCATTTGAACCAATTAATTGTCCCTCTATGTTTAATAAACTGTCAAATTTTGAGGGGGCACATAATGTTGAGCTACTCTGGCCACAGAAGCTTATCTTTCGTGATGGCGGCAGAAAAAGACTCCTCTGCTCGATTGCTTCACTGTGTTCTGGAGACACCTCACTGGTCGCTATCTGGACCAAGGAGTATGCTGTCAGCCTCTGGATTCAGCAAAACTCAGACCAGGTGCTGCTTCAATAACTAGGACCACAGTCCCACAATTCATGGAAATAATACACAGATACGTTGACTGGCGATGAATAATGGCACAAATTCCGATCTGCCTCTGTCCCAGACTTTTATTTATAAAAATATGATCTGGATCTCAACGCACTGTTTCTTAGTAAGTTTATTTTAAAATGTGGCACTGAACTGACGCTCTTAATTGCCTATATTGGCGGGTCTAACCAATCGGGCCATGTTTACACAGCTTTTCAAAAAAAGTACCCCTACTCACGTTTCCCTAACAACAAAAAATTAGTATTTGTAGTCCGACTAATCGTGTTTAGCCTTACATTTACTTCCCGCCAATCAAATTGGATTTAACATGGTGGCCTATTTCCCGTACAATGGTAGTTTCAAAACATGCCACTGTGCGATTATTATTTGGTGTTGTCTGACACCCTCACTATTTTCTTTTGGCTATAATTTGTTAATTCCTAGACTGTTTGCGTAACACTTAACATATTCTTTGTCAGCAAGTCCTAAGGAACCCAAATATATAAGTTTTTACGGGGCTAAGGGGCTGCGTTCAAAATATGCATTTCCTAGGATAGTCGTGTATTTTTTATTTTATCGATTTAGAACCGCCACCTGTCCTGCCTTTTCGACTGTTTTGTTATACTAATGTCAGGATTTCAGACATAAAACAGTAGAATGTCATGTTTCCTTATAAGCATTTTACAGGTTTTTAAACCTAACTCTCGTATGGGTAGTGTTTTTTTATCACGGTCTATTTGAAAAAAAGTTAGTTCTTCTGGCCTTTCGCGCGGGGAGGGTATTAATTTTGTATCGCGAGCCGCGTGTTAGTGTCGCATGCGTTCCTGCTTTCAGCCCTCCCTCTCTCTCTATCCTAAGTTCATCTGTCTTTCCGTTTATGTTAACGTAGTGTAATTAATGTTAGTATTAATTTAGGTCATTAATCAGCTTGCGTATCTCAAGGTTTTCCTAGAAATGCAGTACACGTTTTATTGTGTTGTGGAAACGCGTGTATGCTGCTATAGGCTTTACTATCAAAGTGGAAACGTTACAATTTGCAGACGAAGTAGAAAAAGGAGGGTCTCGAGTACAGTCATTGTGACAGCACTGTTCTTTACCATTCTTTTTTCCTTTTATTGAATTTATTTGGTAGGCTTTACATTTACCTTTTAATTTATATATGTGGATTTAGAATGTTTCACGACAAATTCTCCCCTCTTAAAACAGACGTTATATGTCAGTCTATAATTCTATAAACACATAGAGAAATTTATTATTATTTCTGGGGCTTACGGTGATTCTCATCACACGGATGGCGGCTTAAAAAATCCGCTCCCAGATTTGTCTTTCCAGATATATACTCTATGATAAACTCATATGGCTCCATCAGTAATGACCAACGGAGTAATCTAGAATTTTCATGTCTAGCCTGCGCTAGAAACGACAAGGGTTTGTGATCCGTTTGCAACTTAAAGGCCTTCCCATACAGATAAATATTGAATTTCTTTATCGCCCATATTACTGCGAGACATTCTTTTTCGCTAGTTGAGTAGTTGGTTTCAGCTTTATTCAACTTTCTGCTAGCATATGCCACTGGGCTTAATTCCCCATCCAATGCATCTGATTTCTGTAGCAGTGTCGCACCTAACCCAAGATTACTGGCATCCGTCCTTACAATGAATTCTTGACTTAAGTCAGGTAGTTTCAAAATAGGTTTGCTTGTAAGCTTTTCCTTCAATTCCTGGTAAGCCAATTCACATTGTGGTGTCCATGTAATTCGATCTGGATTTCCTTTACGTGTCAAATCAGTTAACGGTGCACATATGGAATTAAAGTTTTTGATATACTTTTGGTAGAAACCACATAATGAGACAAAGGATCTCACGTCTTTCTTGGTTTGTGGTCTCGGGGCTTTCTTTAGTTTCTCTAAATTCTTGGGGTCAGGGGTCATGTTTCCCTGATAGACTGTGTGTCCCAAGAATTCTAATTCTTTACATCCAACGCAACATTTGGTTGGTCGGGCTGTTAAATTCGCTTCTCTAAGTCGATTAAACAGCATATTCAGAGAGTCAATGTGTTCCTCAAATGTTTCTGTTGCTTTAAGGATATCATCCATAAAATTTGTTATACAGGGATTATTCAGAGGATCCAATAATTTTCTCATCATTCTAGAGAAGACACTAGGCGCATTCTTCAATCCAAATGGCAATCTATTAAACTCATAGTGTCCCTCTGAGGTACTAACGCTAGGTATGGTCTAACCTCAGGCTTTACTGGAATCTGATAGTATCCTTTACTCAGATCCACTTTTGAGAAATATTTAGCTTTATTTAGCCTGGCAAACAACTGATTGGTATCCGGCAATGGATCCACCTGTCCTTCTGTAATAGCATTCAGTCTCCTGTAATCTATACAGAGTCTATGTTCTCCAGAGGGTTTCCTTAAGAGCACAACACTGGAACTATACGAAGATTCACTGTGTGAAATAATTCCTTCCTTCAACAAATAGTCTATCTCTTCCTTCAAAGCTTTCTCCTTAGCAAAAGGAATCGAATAGGGTTTCATACAGACAGGTGTGGGGTATATCAGTTTCATATCATATTCCAATAAGTTTGTATGCCCCGGTCGGTCCGTTAACACCTCTGTATGATTATCTAGAACCTGTTGCACTCTCTCTTTCTGATTTTTCGTTAAATGTGTACTGATTTTCACCTGTGCTGCTGTCTCACAGGGGTGTAATGGATATTCAAATGATGAAAGTGGTTCCTTTTTCATCTCCATGGCGATGGACAAGGTCAACAAGTGTGTCTCTTCCTGATGTTCTCTTTCCAAATATTTCTTCAGGAGATTCACCTGATAGATTTTTTTCTTTCCCCTTCTTATCTATCTTATAATTTGTTCTAGACACCTTCTCTAGAACTGTATATGGACCTTGCCATCCAATTTGTAACTTATTCTGACTACTGGGTAGAAGAAGCAGTACCTTCTCTCCCACAGCCAAATCTCTGTCTTTAGCCTTCCTGTTGAAATAGGCAGCATGTTTCTTCCTGGCTTGTCTCAAATTTTCATTGGCAAGTTTCCAGCCAGTTTTTAAACGAGTGGTCAGCTCATTCACATATTGGTATGAGGATGTAATATTTTCCTCTGCCTTTTCATCAGTCCACGTTCTTAACAGCGTTACATATGGACCTTTAATTTTGTGGACCTATTTGTCCATGCACCGGTATGGTCTCTTCCACTCGAAGCGCTATAGTGATGATTTTTCTTCCCAGAATTATCATGCACAAAACGACCGCTACCAATTCTTTTCTTGGGGCTTTCTCCCCACTTAGAATTCTTGATGAGAGATTTCCTCTCTACATCCTCTTCCTCCAGTTTACATAAGTCCGATTGAGGGATTTTCGGCTTATCCTGGGGTAAGACATCTTTTTGCACTCTCTGCATAGTGGCCATTGTAAAACAGTTAATTGAAGCTTGTCCGTGAAAAGGGGCTTCCCATTCCATTTGGTCCACGTTATCAAATTTATTTTTCCTTTTATTGTCAGGCCTAATTTTGCCCCGTGGCGTGTCCAGGTCCTGATCAATGTTCCCACTTGTGGGTGTTCCCTCATGTGCTATGCTACACCTTTCTACAAAATTCTCAATGTCCCCTCTTGCTTTGGGCCAATAATAATTGTGAGCCACCTTTTGAATGATGGTACCTATCTTCTCATGGTCCCCATCTGGTTTCACATGTAGGCTCCTTATTAATTCTGTCCTATATCTCTTTGGAAGAACCAGCTGTCCGTGACCATGGGATCTAGTTCCGGCCTTCCTGTAAATCAACTTGTTTTTCATGTAAAAATCTCCCTTGCCTGGAGTTGTATGACAAGTTGACAATTTCCTGAAACAAGGCTTGAGTGTTTTATCCCCAGCCTGTGCCTTCCTCATCTCTTCTGGAGTGGTATTTAACATAATATCCTCCTCCTTTCTTGAGGTCGACCTGACCTGAAGGGTGGCCATAACTATAGGGTTCCTTCTGCAACGGTCAGTGTCATGATTGTTCATCTGACAATTCTTACACTACCTCCTTCCTTGGTTGAAAGATTTTCTTTCATCATATTTCCTTTCATCGAATTGTGGGGTTTTATTTTTATTGTCATACCGTGGCCTATCAAACTGGTGCTTACCTTTGTTTTGATCTCTAGGATCAAATTTATTAAAGTTCTGTGGTGCCTTAAAATTATCTACCTGTTTCTTTTTATTACCTGATACCTCTGCCTGAGCTGCTTGATACCTTTCTGCAACATTTAGCAACTCACCCAGCCTCTCTGCACCTTGTTCCATGATGGATGGGTTTGAAAAAAAATCGAAAAAAGGTGATTCGTCTTACGAGGACAAAAGACAAAGAAAATAGTCTACGTTACGGCCACAAGGCCTTCGTCAGGAAAGGAAAGAAAGTGAAGGCTAGATAGGACACATAAAAACTAAATAAAATAAAAACTGGGTACTTCCCTGAAGGCAAGAACCGAAATTCTATCAAAATCGCTGTCTGTTTGTAAGCGCGTGGCTGAACAGAAAAATGACTTCCTTCCTTTTTTTCTGTTCAGCCACGCGCTTACAAACAGACAGCGATTTTGATAGAATTTCGGTTCTTGCCTTCAGGGAAGTACCCAGTTTTTATTTTATTTAGTTTTTATGTGTCCTATCTAGCCTTCACTTTCTTTCCTTTCCTGACGAAGGCCTTGTGGCCGTAACGTAGACTATTTTCTTTGTCTTTTGTCCTCGTAAGACGAATCACCTTTTTTCGATTTTTTTTCAAACCCATCCATCGTATTCCACGTCTTACCGCAGTTCCCCTCCACTTCCTTGTTCCATGAGAAACTTTCTCAGGTCTGGAGCCATGGACTCTCTTAATTGTTCTATAAGGACCATTTCCTTAAGATCTTGGGTTTTCCCAAGAGAAGTCCATTTCTCCAAGTATGTCTCTAACCGTGCAGAGAACTGGTGATAGGTTTCACCTGACAGTAGTTTAGCATTCCTAAATTTCTTCCTATAAAATTCTGCGTTCTTTTCATATCTTAACAAAAGAGCCTGCTTTAGCATGTCATAATTTTCTTGATCACCTCTGCTCATTTGGCAAAAACTTCATAAGCTGCCCCACGAAGACCTTGAGATAACTTTAAGCTCCACCTTTCTCTCTCTAACCCATACGTGGTAGCTAATAGTTCATATCTATTTAGATAGCTCTCAATATCATCGTCTTTCTCAACAAAATGATCTAAATGAAAGTTCATAGCTGAGGTTGAGGCTCCCTGACTAGCAGTAGCATCGGAGGTAAAGGGACTGGCACCATTTTCAGGAGCATGGCCTTGAAACTCAAACTCCCTTAGTCGTAACTCATGTTCTTTTTGTAATCTCTTCTCCTCCTTTTCTGCTTCCCTCTCTGCAGCCAATCTTCTGTCTTCCCTTTCTGTCTTTTGGATGCAGGGAGTCTCAAAATGTAGAGACTGCCACTGTAAACGGAGAAGACATCATATGTTTGTATTACTCCACATTTTGAGACTCCCTGCATTCACTCCGGGCCTTCGTCAAGTTCCGAGGATGCGCTATTTTTAGTATTCAGCAGATTGGGTTTTCCCGAAAACATACTACCTGGCCGGGGATCCCAGTTCGTATCTGTTACTAGAAATAGCTCGGTGAATCGCTTCACCAAAGCATGCAAGGCCTTTGACCTCACAATAAGTCTAAAGAAAACAAATGTGCTGAGTCAAGAGGTAGGAGCTGCACCAGGTATCACTATCGATAATTATGAATTGGCAGTGATGCACCATACAATACCTTGTGTCTATCATCAATGACAAACTCTCTCTGGACACAGAAATTGACAGCCGCATTGACAAAGCTGCAGCTACCTTTGCCCGCCTCACATCACGAGTTTGGGGAAACTCCAAACTCACAACGACGACCAAAGCTGCGATATATGACGCCTGCATCACCAGCTTACTTCTATATGGCAGTGAGAAATATGTGAAAATTGAAGAAATATTAGACAAAAATATGTGGCAGCTATAAGGAATATTTAAAGAAATATTTGGCATTTAGAAGAAATAGTTGAAGAAATGTTTGGTAGCTACAAGAAATATTTGAAGAAATATTTGGCAATTACCAGAAATGTTTGACAACTGGGAGACATTTTTGACAGCTGCAAGAATTATTTGAAGTACTTGACAACAGGAAAAAAATATTTAAGGATCAGTTTGGAAAACTGCAAAAAATATTTGAAGAATTATTTAAAGAAGTATTTTACAGCTGCAAGAAATATTGGCAACCAGATTAGTCATTTGATGAAATATGTGACAACTGCAAGAACTATTTGAAGAAATATTTGGCAACTGCAAGAAACATGTGAAGAAATATTTGACAACTGGAAGAAACATTTGAAGACATGTTTGACAACGGGAAAGAAATATCTGAATAATATTTGACAACAGGAAAAACATTTGAAAAAATATTTGACAACTAGAAAAAAAAAACATTTGAAGAAATATTTGACAACTAGAAAAAAACCTTTGAAGAAATATGTGACAACTGGAAAAACATTTGAAGAAATATTTGACAACTAGAAAAAACGTGTGAAGAATTATTTGACAACTAGAAAAAAAAACATTTGAAGAAATATTCGACAACTAGAAAAAAACATTTGAAGAAATATTTGACAATTGAAAAACATTTCAAGAAATATTTGACAACTGGAAAAACATTTAAAGAAGTATTTTACAACTTGAAAAACGTTTGAAGAAATATTTGACCACCGGAAAAAACATTTGAAGAAATGTTTGACAATTGAAAAACATTTGAAAAAATATTTGACAACTAGAAAAAAACATTTGAAGAAATATTTGACAACTGGGAAAAAACATTTGAAGAAATATTTGGCAACTGGAAAAACATTTGACACCTGCAAGAAATATTTAAAGAAATATTTGACAACTGGAAAAATATTTGACAGCTAGAAAAAAACATTTGAAGAAATATTTGACAACTGTTAGAAATATTTGAAGAAATATTTGACAACTGTTAGAAATATTTGAAGAAATATTTGACAATTGAAAAACATTTGAAAAAATATTTTACAAATGCAAGAAACGTTTGAAGAAATCTTTGGTACCTGCAAAAATAACAAAATTAAAAACAAGTTAATAGATATTTACCTTAAGGTTGGAACCTTTGAGCCGGACTGGGAGAAAGTTTTGGGACCATCTTTGCTGCTTGGAGGAAAAGTTTTCACTAAAGTTTGAAAATTGCAGGACAAAAAAGTAGATAACCGTTTGATAACTGGAACAAATACTTAGTCACACTTGACTGAACAAGTAAAACGTTTGGACACATGTTTTATGATTTGATACTGTCGCATAATTATTATATAGGTGAACAGTTAAAACTGAGGCAGTTTATATATATAAAAAAACAACCTCTGCGCTGTTATAATGATAGCTGTTTGTTCAGGTGGTAAAAATAAAACTATGACTTGACACTAAATTGCACAAAAGGTATCTCAAATAGTCATTTGAACTCCCGGTTGAACACTGACCTATCGTACATTTAAGCTTAGGCGAGGGATAACTGGCCTAGCATCTCCCCTCCTTGTTGAGCACGACCATTATTAAACGATAAGGCCTGCTCATCGAGTGAGACTATGGTCGGTAACCAGCTGCCAAAAGGACGCACAGAGAGCCCACCTCCGTGCTGAGGATGCCAGATTTTAACTTCGCACCCGACCTAATTCCTCGCCCCCAGCTTTCGTCTTCTACCATGACATATGGGGAGGATCGATCGTTTCACATCCAGTGAAAGTTTTCAGTACGCTACACAAGATGAATTTCATATAAGTTTTTTTCTCTTCTCTAACATATTTAAACTAAATATTATTAATCACCTCTAGTATTGGTTACTTGCTTTTACCGTTAGTTAATAATTGATAGGAGTATTGGTATAAATAAAATTATAAGTGAAATAGAATAAATAAGCCCAGGTAGGATAACCACGTGGGGTCTTCATTTGTAAAGGGCAGTAGCCATCTTGTTTTTTGTGTGTAATTAATACAAGCATCTTTTATCGTTGAGCCGCGCGTGAACAAAATTAAATTTAATTCAAATGTACTAGCTTAGTAGTAGGACTAGTCAGCTTTTAACTATTGATATCTAAACATAATTTAAAATTTATATATTAAAAAAATATTAATAACTTGTCTTGTGTTAATTTAGCATTAGGCATAGATAGAGCATAAAATACTAACTGTAAGTCATCGGTGATAGGTATAAAAAAAAGATACAGGAATAAGACAATATTTAAAAAAAGAGTAAAGACAACTCGTATACAACAACCTATCTGTGGCACAATAAGAGCAAATAAGTCCAACATAATGCTAAACAGATTGCAGTCAGGGGCGGGAAAAGCTTGGAGCAAAACAACAGAAAAACATACTAAGGAAGGAACGTCAAAACGGACAGAAAATGAAAGGAACAAAAGCCCCGGTCTAAAGTACACAGAAATTAAGGACACAATTAAAACCAGCAAGGACAAAATAAAAGTGAACTCTGAAGTAAATAAAGACAGGGAATCAAACAACAACAAAAAAGCAACGAGAAATACCTCTATGCTAATGGAATTTTATAAAGTATACGATCAATGGTATCCTCGCGAAGTCTGCGCAGACCATCGATTCGAGTTTCATAACTAGCGGTAAAAGAACGTGTTTGAACTTTATTAAAAATGAATGAAAATGTCCTCGACATTGTTCCAGTTGCAGACTGTACAGCGACACTAAGGACTGTCTAGTTGAAACCATAATTTAGTCTGCATATGATATATATTAGCATAGTGGTTAGTCTGCATATGATGAGGCGGAAAATGTTTAGGCCACAAATATATCTCTACGGAGCATCGTGTGTGTTCAAGATAATATGGGCCTAAACTGTCTATCTGGAATTGTCCAGCCTGGCCTTTGACAGTATTTTTTATGTTGGAGAATACGGCTGTGTGCGGGGTCACTTATATACCACTAGATGGACATTGGCCTGAGTAGACTTATTACTCATGATATAATATAAATAATAAAGAAAACTACCCCCTGGACCAGAACCCGTATCAATATGTAATTACATTCACCCAACAACGGAAATTCCCTGTCATATTTTTACAGCAAAAGAATAATTGACTCCGATAATTATACTCCTTCACTTCTCACCACCCTATATTCTCATCAATACCTACACACAAAACACTCTAACAGGCCTTTTAACTACAATTCTAGACATTTACAAAATGTAGTTACCAACGTTTGTGGACTCTACGCCATTTATTTCGTATTGATCAAAGCGCGGGGTGGAAGTATGCAGCGGGTCCTGCTGCCGTTTTCGTCTAGACAACAAGTCAACGATCGATTAGTTTTTCCACTAATCAGCCCTCTGTTAGCGCGCAACAAGTCTGGCCACGTTTCAAAAACCAGATTAACCTAGTTTTCCTTCATATAAATAGACACTTGGGAGACCAACGCCCAGACACTCACGTTCACACCTCACTGAAGATGAGTACCACCGGCACCGTTCCCACAAACTGGGTGTACATGCGTAGAAGTGATGACATGCTTAAACCATTGGATAGTGGGCAGAAGGTCGCGTCTGTATGTTTTTACCGAGGCCAGACTTTACTACACGTGCGAAAATACTTTGGTGAATCATATCTAAAGTTTCCTACTAAAACCGGCATTACGTTGACTCGCCCTGAATTTGAACATCTGCTGGCTTTACAGGGCGAAATCCTCGCCGAATTTGATCGCCTACAGTTACCAAACACGGATACCTGTCCTACTACTTGCCCCAGTAACACGGTTGACCACTACATCAACTCCAGTTGTTATCAAACAATACTCCCAGAACCGAGCTGCTGTCCTCTTAACAACACCAACCCTTGTCCCCCTACAACAACTCCAACCATAGACAATCACCCGGACGATGTCTTTAATCTACAACCACCGAAGCAGAAGAAAAGAGCTACAAAACATTTGAAACTAGATATTTAGAGTGACATTTCGTATTCTTTTAAAAGAGAGCATTAAATATATTTATTACAAACTGTATTAAAAAACCTTCGTATTTGTTATATTTATCTCTGTTGTAAAACATATATTGTATATATATATAATAAATATTCGTATTATATTATATATTATATATATATTGTAAATATATATATATATTATATATATATATATATATATATATGTATATATATATATATATATATCTATATATATATATATATATATATATATATATATATATATATATATATATATATATATATATATATATATATATATATTGTATAAAGAAACATAACAACATACTGCTGTCTATAGAGTGCGGGGAAAATGCTAATAGAGGTATGCGTGATGCACGTGGTGTTAGGCCCGCCGGCGTGGTCAGCATCACGCCGGCCGCCTTAACCTTCCCAGAGTTTCTCTGGATGGGTCGACCCTGCCGTGTTGTGTGCGGTGCATCACGCATACCTCGATTAGCATTTTTGACAAAAAAACTTTTGTCTCACTTCGTGTTCATTTGTATTCTCTCTTACATGGTTTTATTTCTCTCAACCCTATATTCGCATCAATACCTACACACTAAAACAACAAAAACATACGCCCGCCATTATTGATCGGAGTTTTTTACTATATAAAAGTTACGCTCATCATGATGAATCGATCGGAGTATTTTCCTATATAAAAGTCACGCTCATCCTGCGGAATAATACCTGTTTTGCGCATGACATACTACTGACCAATGAAGATATCACATGCAGAGTTTTCCATGAAGGACAACTTACAGAACCGTTTAGGATTAGAACGGGAGTGAGACAGGGATGCCTCTTGTATTCATTTCTTTTTTTACTGGCAATAGATTGGGTTATGAAAACATAGACATCACATAACAGAAATGGAATCCAGTGGAATCTGACTGAACAGCTTGATCTGGATTTTGCAGATGACTTGACTCTTTTGTCCCCTAACCATAATCAGATGCAAGAGAAAATGAAAATTCTCGATGAGCGGTCACAACAAGTGGGTCTGAAAATACACAGGGAAAAGACAAAGATTACGAGAATAAATGCAAGAAATGATAACAAGGTGGAACTTGAAGAAACACCACTAAAGGATGTAGAATCGCACACATATCGGCAATAATATAGACAGAGTTGGAGGGACAGACAGTGATATCAAAAAAAGAATATAAAAAGCAGGAGGAGCTTTCATTGCATTGGAAAACATACGGAGAACAAGAGAAATGAAGTCCAACACGAAAATAAGAATCTTCAACTCAAATGTCAAGTCAGTCCTATTGTATGACTCTGAGTCATGGAGAGCAACAAAAACAACAACCAAAAAAGCTACAGACTTTTATAAACGGGTGCTTGCGTAGAATAGAAGGACTGAAAGGGTATGACAAAGTCACAAATGTGGAATTGATGACAAGAACCAGACAAATACCAATACTATTTTAAGTCTTTGTAAGGTATGCATACATACCAGAAGCTAATGTAACACAAAGGTACTTAATGACAAACAAAGCTATCAGAGGCAGCACGCGAACTACACCAGTCAAAGAATATACTTATAAACAAAACACAAATAAGTTGCTTTGTACATATTATGGCTTTGAATCCCATTCAACGAGCTAGCGTCAAAATGAGAACTCAAAATGAAAAACGCACGACAAAATGGATCCTGCTGGTGATAGAAGAAGATCCTGCTAGCCCACCAGACCACAATACGTGTGCAAGATCGGGAATAACAAATTTACCATACTTTCGGCACTTCAGGACATAGGTAGTAAATAGCAGTAGACGAAGAAGTTACAGAAGGGAGAACTTCACGAAATTATTCACAAGATTTTGAACTCACAAAAAAAAAACAGCAATTATTTTTTTGATTCTGCCATTCTGAGCACTGCTCTATAATGTTCTAGAGGGTGACCATATGATCTGCCCATCTTCTGATCTTTCTGAACAATGTATCTGTCAGTCTCATTTTACGCTGTTACGCCCCGATCTTACTGGATTATCTGCTCCGATTAATGTTTACTTTCGCTTGTTATCACCCACTGACAATACTACGCAGTGCTTTTGTTTCTGTTATCTAGACCTGCGTGCAGCTGTTTGTCATACCTACTGTTATAGTTTCATTATGTCCAATAATGGGTTTAGATTCCACGAAAAGACGTAACGGGACTATTATAAATGAACACCAAATTTAAACAACGGACCAGACAATCAACTCTTTTATATTCTGCGCTTCATAAATCTTGGGTTGTTCATATCACTACTTATAGTATTTCCTAGATTTGTTAAGCATTGCTTGTAGTTTATGGCTATAACCATCGCTGTGTGTAAATGTGAAGAATTTCAGCACATTAATTTTTTTTAAAACTTATTTAACATCAGTACATGTAACTTGATACGTCCATGAAGCAGCATTTGAAAATCTAAGTTGCTTTCGTCGGGTTCTGTCCAAAAAAAAAAGGGAAAACAAAACGAACATAAACATTTATTGCAAGATAGACTCTGCAGTGAAAACATTCTGATGTCAGTTAGGAAGCTGTGTGTCTTATAATTGTTAACTATAATGTACTTAGCTCTTACACTGATGCCGGTTAAAGAATTTGGAAGATGAGAATTACTTTCAGTTACTTTCTTGAGCATTCCTGTGTGTTGTTGTATATCTGTTTTGAAAGAAGACGTCACAACAAGTCGGATTAACAGTAAGTAATGACAGATACTAAGTATTTGTTATTAATATATGAAGTTTAAGGAATAGGTAATCTTTACCTTTAACCTATTAAAATATAGAGTGACCTCCCCTTGGATTATTAAAGTGTAACAATTACAAGGGTGAACATTACAAGGGAGGCTACTCTACAATATAACAGGCTCAAGGTAAAGACTACTTAAAGACTACATCATAATCATCCTTTGTGTTCCTTATGGAGCATGGAGCCCCCACTGCAGCTAATTATCTTACATAAGTCAGCACCAAGCATTCACACGCTCATGCAGCGGTGGTTGGTGTTGCAACTTGTTTTACACAATGAAGTTGGCAGCCTCATGCACATCGTCACATTAGTCGCCACTTACGACATGCCTGAAGGAATTATACTCATTATTTGCTTGTATCATCGGAGACAACTCCGCCTTGGCCGGTCCCAAGCCCGGCTGAAAAAGGAGGAGGGCGGCCTGCATGGAGGCCGTAAGGAGGCAGCCCCTCCACCATGCAAAGGCACAACAGGCCAATCACCTGTTTGCTTTAAAACATGAGTACGAGAAACCTAAGAGAGAAAACCGGACTGATTCTAAAGGCGACGAACTGGAACGGACTACGACTTACGGAACATAGAACACAAGAAGTATAAATGGGAAGGAAGAGGAGCTGGTGGAAGAGATGAGGAAAGCCAAATTATAAATCCTGGCTATAACGGAAACAAAGAAAAAAGGACAAGGAGTCATGGATCTCGATGGCAACACGCTGCTCTACAGTGGTGTACCCACATCTGAAAGGGCTAAAGGGGGCGTGGGTTGTATTGTGGCCAAAACCCAAAAGGATAGTATCAACGGATGGAACTTTGTCTCGGAGCGCATTATGGTCCTAAAACTAAAAGAAGGAGAAACCATAGTCAACCTGTGTCACCGTTGGGTTCGCCAGAGCATTATTTGTGCTTCAGGCAAGGTTTAGATGAGCAGTGATTCGGTTTTAGTAAAGTAAAAGAGTGTGGGAAAAATGGTTTAGGAAAAATGAATAGATTGGGATGCAGACTGTTTGTCTTAGTTGAATGGAGATAAAATGTTGCATAGAGATACTTTTGTAAAAAGGGAGGAAACTCTGTAAATCACGGTTGGTGAAAACAAGGCTGAATTAGCCTTAACCAAGTTTGGTGAGTCCACAGCTATGGTTAAGAAAATTAGCATAAGAAGATTTTTGTAGTAAACCTTAAAGAAGAGAGTATAAGATTAAGAAAAATTATCAAAGGGAGACAACGGAGAATTAAGTCCCTTGTAGGTTTTAGTGAGCTGAGAAAGGAAAAAACGCACGGGAAAGACTGAGGGGAGTTTAAAAATAGCAGATGACAGTTCACTGAAGTTCGCCTACGGGGTAAATAAACGTGAGCATGTTTTTCAGTGAGTGTTAAGGAGTGGAAATAAGGCGGACCAATCGTTTTAACTGGAAAACAAGGGAGAGATGAGCGGAGAATGATTAGAGGAGAGAACAAGTTACGGCGCGCTGTTGAGCGGTCGTGTTTTTGCAGTCCAGGTTTGAGGAACCGACGTGGCAAGATTGTGTTTCTGCCGGGTTCTCAAGTGTAAACTCTGTGCATGACAGAAGTTTTTCCTAAATAGGTTTATAGATCTAGAATGAATAGCGGTAGCAATTCAGGAGATTAGAAAGAACTGTGATTAAAGTATAAGTCTAGCATTTAGGAATGATAGTAGGGATTGTGATTATTGTGAGGATTCTGTGTGATCACAGTAAGTATGCTCTTCCCTCATTTTTTGTAGAAGAAATGTTTCAGAAATCCAGATGAAATACTACAGGGGTAATGAAGCTTACAATTAAGCAAGCTCATGACGAGAAGAAATGCTGATGAAAGTACAAGATTAACTACAAAGTGGATAACTTTTTGACGAAGTAAGTGTCTAAGAAGAAACATAGAAGAACATTAATCTGATAGCCACATTGGGCTTTTGCACAAATGAATTATGAGACATCGTCAATGATAAGTATGACGAGTAAGAAACTGAAGAGTAATGACATTTGCGCGATAACTCATGCGCTCTCTCTCTCTCTCAGGTGTAAGTATATGGAGGCTGTTATAGATGCATCTAATTATTGATTTGCTTGTATGAATTGATTGTAATAAGATTAATTGTGATAAACCTGACAGAGTTTGTCAGGAGGGAAAAAGCACACAATAAGTTAAAGAGGCGCTTGGAAGAGGCCTGAGAGGATATGAAGCACTGGAGGAATAATTTGCGTGGACTATACATGAAATTGTTTATAAGAAGAGAATCATATGTATACACAAGAGATAGCAGTATACCAGGGGCAATATGAAATGATAGTAATGGAGAATTGTACCATATGCCTCCAATTGTAAATGGAATTTATGATATGTAAATCAATCAGTATTTGATGGACACCATATAAGTCGGGCTTAGTCTGTAAAGATTGTTGAGTGGAAGTGTAAACAAGGTATTCGCATTGAGAAAGCAAACCACTATACGAAGTTAGTCACTGAGTAACAACTATGAAGGGATAGAACAAGCCAAGGGTTGGAAATAAGACGGACCATATCTCATCCAGGAATTGTCATCTCTGGCGGTGATGGCCAGTGTATAGGATAGTAACCTACTTGAAAGATATACCAGCAAAGAGAATAACATCTTGATGATGATATAACTAGGCCTGCCATCAGTCACCTAGTTAAATAGATCGCCACCTAGTAACATTGAGAAGAGGTAGCGCTGTTACACCTGGTCATAGTGTATGGGCCAAATGAAGATGAGCAAGCAGAAGTCAAGTAGGAATTCTTCGAGCTGCTTCAAAGGACAGTGGACGACTGCCTAGATGAAATTATCATGCTCGGAGATTTCAGTGGAACAGTTGGAAATGACCATGCTAAATGGGGTGGAGTTATCGGAAGATATGGAGAAGACACTCTTAATGACAATGGAAAGCGACTCCTTAGATTCTACACAGAGCAGAATCTGATCATTACAAACACAAAGTTCCCCCACATGTATACACTAGGTGTGAACCAACAAAGAATGAGAAGTCAGTGATCGACTACACCATAGTTAGGAAGAGCTCATTCAAGTATGTCCGGGATGCTAGAGGGTGGAGAGGGCCAACGATTGGAAGTGACCACTACTTGTTAACAACTAAAAGAACAACTGAAACAGCTACTCGGCCTAGGAACTGCCTAACATCACGCATGAAGCTAAGTAAATGAACAGAAGAAACGAGCGTTAAGACCTACAAGCTGAGAGAGCCAGAAATTAAGACCAGATATCAGGGGCTTATTGCTACAGAGGTGAGAAACACAGAAGAACAACCTGATGACTTGGAAACCCTCTGGCCTAAATTCAAGGACATCATAAAGACAGCTGCTGCAGAAGCATGTGGTGAAGTTCGACTTAAGAACAAGAAAAAGAGGACACCTTGGTGGACAGATGATGTTAAAGAGAAAATAAGAGAGAAGAAAAAGGCGTGGAAACAATACTTAGGAGCTAAAAACATGGAAATATAGAGAATATATGATACACAGAAGCAAAGAACATGGTGCTAACGGCAAAACAGAAGTCCTGGGAAGAATTTGGAGAAAAGCTAGAATACGATGTGCAAGTAAACCAGAAATTGTTCTATAAGACCCTAAAGAACACGAGGAAGAAAGAACAATGCCCTCTTAAATTTATAAAGGACAAGCAAGGCAAATTGCTTACTGCCCCGAAGGAAGTAATGGAAAGATGGAAAGAATATTTTTCAGAAATCCTGGATGGTGTGCATGGTCAAACATCAGAAATGATAACCACTGGCACAGTAGAGGAAACCAATGGTGATGCAGATGACATAAAGATGGAAGAACTGAAGGCAGCACTGGAAAAAAATCAAGATGGGCAAAGCAGCAGGGCATGATTGCATAACACCAGAAATGGTTAAGTACATGGGAGCAGCAGGCGACCTATTACTCCTAAGGGTCCTATGAGCAGCTTGGTGCAACAAAACCTTACCAAAGGATTGGGAGATTGCCATAATAACACCGATTTTAAAAAGGATGACAATCGACAATGTGGAAACCATAGAGGCATATCCCTTCTCAGTGTCCCTGGTAAAATCTACTCTAGAATCCTGGAGCAGAGACTCAAACGCCTAGCTGAGTCAAAAATGGATGCGGGTCCAGTGTGGCTTCCGAGCAAATCGAAGTACTCAAGACCTTACCTTCACACTCAAACAGTTGAGTGAAAAGGCCCTTGAGTATAAGAGTGAGATCCATCTTTGCTTCTTAGATCTGGAAAGGCATTTGACAATGTCCCCTGGAACAAACTCTACGACTGATTGGCAAGGAAGAACATTCCATCACCTCTGATTCATGCTATTTTGAGCTTCTACAAGTCTTGCAGAAATTATGTGAGGACGGCAAACCATAAGTCAGACGAATTCAGGACCACCATTGGTGTAAGACAAGGTGATATCCTGTCACCTTATCTTTTCATACTCCTCGTGGACGATGTCATCAAGGCTTGTAAGGAGAGGACAGGAAAGTATTCAGTGGGGTACTAGAAGATGAGACAGGTCTGTATTTCAGAGCTGGCATTTGCTGATGATGTTGCCCTGATTGCTAAATCAGAGGCACATCTCCAATCCAACCTGCAAGTATGGAAGGAAGAGCTCGAGAAGAGAGGGATGTTCATAAGCAGCTCGAAAACCAAAACCATGGTGATATCACGAGAGGAAAGAAGGCATCATATTAAGCTGGGAGAACAGGTCTTGGAGCAGGTCGACCACTTTAAATACCTTGGAACTGTCATAGACCGGAAAGGAGGCACCAAAGAAGAGTTGGCTAGCCGAAGAGCAGCAGCTGGGTTACTTTTTCAGGCCATAAATCGAGGATTCCTCAGCAAAAGAGAAGTTGGTAAGAAGACGAAGATGGCTATATACCGCTCCACCTATGTTCCGGTCTTGACATATGGATGCGAGTCATGGGCAATGACTACAACCCACAAAAGCCAGATCCAAACCTCAGAAATGAGGTATCTGAGGAATGTGGTTGAAGTAACATAAAGAGACATGGTCCGCAACCAGACGATACGTAAAGGCCTAAAAACCCAACCCCTGCAGACCCAAGTAGAACAGTCCCAAGTAAGATGGTTTGGCCATGTCTGCAGAATGGGACAGGATCGACTACCACGACAAGCATGGGAAACTAAGAGCCAGGGATCTAGACCTCCAGGACGACCAAAAGTGCGCTGGGAGGACAACATTAGACAATCTTTGAAGGACCGAGGACTAGAACGAAACTAAGCCAGGAGGAAGACAGCCGATAGAATAGTATGGCGCTCTCTCTTTCAAACCTCTACACCTCACGGTAGAAGGGGAACGACTAAGTAAGTAGTAAGTATCATCGGAGACCCAGGGTTTAAAAAAAAGCACTACCAGATAAATGTTAAGGCCAGTCACCGACACGCTCCAGTCTACCCGGCTGTAAATGAGTACCTGACGAGAGTTTGGGAAGGAAAAGACAGCAACGAAGGTAACTGGTCACACTATCTCTCTATGCTGGATCATGTAGAGTGAAGTCTCTAACACTTGGACTTCCCTACTGCCGTATCTGCTATGATACAAAAAACAAAGGTAGTCCCACATCAGATACTGCCGTAGGGGGGTGGAAGTGTTAGAGACCACTATACTAGACACAGCATCGAGAGGTGGAGTGACCAGTTCTATTCTTGTCTGCCTTTTCCTTCTTTAACTCAAGTGCAAGGTCAGGTATCCATTTACAGCTGGGTGGACTTAAGCTTGTCCATATCGTGAATGGAACCCGGCACGTATGCCGCGAGAGACCAGAGCTCGAACTACTTTGTTAAATGGACAGAGGTAAGTTAGGAAATTTCTTATAAAAACATAACAAGGTGTGATTGGTCACTGATGGGCACTGACCGTTGGCGGCCAACGACAAAGAAGAAGCTATATAATTTAAGTGAAATGACAACGAATATTGCAAACACGTGAGCAAAAAAAAAATAGGAAAAAAAGTAGTAAATGTACACAGAAAAAAAGAAAAGATTAGCTACACAGAAAAATAGAGACAAAAATAGAGAAAGAGAGACCACAGGCAGCATGAGGAAAAGTAACAAAAAAGTTTTTTTAAAAAGTAATTAATCTCTAATAGGAATACGGAAGTAAAAAATACAGAACAAGACAACAATGAAATTGTTTACCCATACCTATGATGCTGGCGCCCATTAGTATGCGCGGCTTAATTATCATACACATTTTTTTTTTTACATCCATTTCCCTTGGATTCTGATATTGATGTCCGATGACAATATACATTTGCTACATAATAATAACGTTAACGTTAATATCGATACTTCAGATTAGGATGACAGATTTTCGCTTATATTATGATTTCTTAACCTTTTTTGTAAAATGGACCCTTTTGATTGTTTGATGAAGGCTATATAGACCCCTTCTTGGAAATGACAAATGTACGTAAAAGCTTTAATTTCCTAAACCTCGTGGCTCCGCAGTGAATATTCAATTGCAGTTATGTCCCTTCCTCCCAGAAATGCATTTATGAATGTCAAATCAATCGGTGATTGACAACTATACTGTGCAATTCGGCTCGGAGTTTGCAATTCAATCGATGGATTCAATAGATTAGAAACGCTCTGGCACGGATTATTGTCCTCAGGGTCAGATACGATTTTAAAGGGAGTTCGATTTTACAGGGAGATAACTCTAAAATACCCATATTCTGTGCTGAGCGAAAAGCCACGAGTATTAGGAAATTGCCAAGAAATGTTTATTTTTGCTCATACCCCTTCCCCTTCTGAGCCTCAGTTACCTCTGTGTGGCCACCACCCCCTCATAGTCGCTGTAAGATGGAAAAAAATGTACTTTTTCATCTTACTGTGGTCCCCTAAATAAATGTACTTTATCATCTTACTGTGGTCCCCTAAATAAATGTACTTTATCATCTTACTGTGGTCCCCTAAATAAATGTACTTTATCATCTTACTGTGGTCCCCTAAATAAATGTACATTATCATCTTACTGTGGTCCCCTAAATAAATGTACTTTATCATCTTACTGTGGTCCCCTAAATAAATGTACTTTATCATCTTACTGTGGTCCCCTAAATAAATGTACTTTATCATCTTACTGTGGTCCCCTAAAAAATGTACTTTATCATCTTACTGTGGTCCCCTAAATAAATGTACTTTATCATCTTACTGTGGTCCCCTAAAAAATGTACTTTATCATCTTACTGTGGTCCCCTAAAAATATGGCATGGCCCACGTTAAGAATCACTGAGGAATCCCTTACAATCCATTTGACTACAGTTTAAGAACATCTAGTTTTTTACTGATAATTGTAGTTTGGGTATTATGAGAATAATAACATTTACTTTTTACAGATAAGTTCATATTTTTTTTCTGTTTTAGCAGTATCACAACCACCACCGTAATAAAAATCTTGTAGAATTGCTATTATAAACTTTAGTACATAATTTTTTTTCATTTCCATTACCGACATGCATTATAAACATTTATCTCGGCTATGTGTAACTCGCTATCGGTTTCAATATGCAGGTAAATTGAAAAGTCACTAATTTTAAATTTTTGTTTCTTCGCTTCTGACCAATTAATTTATATGAAACAAACATTACAAATAAAAACAATTAACTGATATTAACATTACAACTCAATGTAAGATTTGGCCTCTTCAACAGATAACTTCCCATTCATAACCCTCCACTCCCAAAGGAGCATAGGCCTTCAACAAACATATGCCAAGTCTTCCTGTCACGTGCCATCATCTCAAGTTCTTGCCACGTTCTCCTCATCATTTTCACCTTTGTTTCCAGTTCTCTTCTCCATGCGCTTCTTGGTCTACCTCTGCCTCTCTTGCCCTAGGGGTTCCAGAACAAAGACTGCCTTGTAATGCTATCAACAGGTCTCTTCAGTGTGTGTCCAATCCATTGCCATCGTCTTCTTCTCATCTCTTGTTCCACTGGCACTTGTCTAGTTCTCGTCCTCAGTTCCACATTGGTAACCTTGTCATATCATTTTAATCCCTCTATTCTACGCAAGTACCCATTTATGAAAGTCTGTAAAATTTATCACATTCTGAGGTGACATAGTCAATCAAGACTTGACCCTCCATATTCATCTCCCTGGCAGTCTGCACAGCAGCAGATCTGAACTTAGCCATGTCAGCCATATTATATCAATCAACGTTAACAATATACTAAGGTAACTTAATAACTCTAATTAGACAACAACACTAAGCACTAACAGTTCATCCACTATTTAAATTCCACAAAATTATTTTTAATTTTATTTTATGAGATTCCCATACATGTATAGGGGAAGTTTTAAAATCCCGTAAGTGAGCTACCCAAATATAGCTGGTGCTATAAGAAATTCAAATCCTGGGAGCGAGACCCCAATATATGTGGTGGATTTAGTGTTACAGATGTTATTATCAATGTTATTTCTATTGTACTGAATGAGGTCAGCTGTGAAGGTCCCTGATTATAATAAATGTTGGGTTGAGTTATCAGAGTACCTTTCTGCTACCACCTTAAGACCTCAATCAGACTTATTCTTGACTAGTATGTATGTTAGCTACGTCTATATGTCTAGGGTTATGGATGTATGATGTAGTGCAAGTAAAATTAACACAAACACATTTAAAGTCTAATATATATATATATATATATGTGTGACTGAGTCAATACTACAATCACAAACAGAATGACACTCTATGAAATATATCTTATAGAAGTCTGTGGTTGAATTTTGGTAAAAAGGCTATTTTACAATTTATTTGGCCTGATTCAGAATTTTCTGAGTCAGGACCAACAACCAAAAATGATATTTATGAATTTATTTACATCAATTTAAATACCACAATGGATCTTCTGTCCATTCAAATAATAATACAATCTAATTATATGTAGTTGAATCTCTAACTAAATGACACTGGTAATTAATGGTATGGGTGGGGTACTATCATCATCCCCTCTTTCTCTTTTATTATACTGTGGAATTTTTATTGCAAAATCAAATATTTTATGTTACTTTTATACAATAAGTAAAGTGGATGTACTGTTTCGTGCCGACAAATATGGCACTTATCTATAGTAGTGATGATGCTGACATTCTCATATCGTTCACTCGTATGACCACGCTGACAAGGTTCCTGGTGCAGTATAATAGACCTCTTGGTCCAACAATAGTTCACTTTTGTTCACAGGAGTAACGCCCCCAGGGTTCTGGTACCAACACAGTACCAGAACCAAAAACCCTGAAACAAGGTTATGATTCTTAAAAGCACATCTACAATATTTTTCCACAAGTAATAAATGGCATACTTTAATAAAAAGAAAAAGGGTCAGCTCTCTCTGACCACCCCATTCCAATCTGAGATGACAACTCATTACCAGTGCCCCTATTCTGTTCCTTAAGGGCTACAACGCCTCTGACCCTGCAACAATGATTCTCTCCCATAGAATAATGTGGGTTAGCCTTCCCACTGGCAACTGTGGAAATCATTTTAAGTTATACAATTCATATCAATTGTACTGCTTGTGTGCGACACCACAGGCAGTGCATAATTCTGCTGGGGACCTCTGTACTTAATCGTAAAACCTTCCCAATCAAGCAGTATCTCATACACCAAATTTTTGTTGTAATACAAGATTAATAAATTCATCCTTACCACAATTCAAAGAAATATCACAAACATACGTTGACTGGCTTTAGCATTTATTTTGTAAGTTCAGCTTTGCCCTCAGTCCAGACTGCCAAGGTTTAAAATCACTCTTGGTACTGCTGATCTCAAAGCAGATTGCTTCATTAATATTTCTGTATAACTGGCGCCAAGCTGTGAAAGCTTTTTGCCAATATCCCTAGACCTGCCCAATCACAGCGAGGGTCTAGTATTTCAATTCAAATTACAAAAAGAAAAACACAACTCCAAACTTCTAGGAGTGATTTTTCTAAATATAGATTTTAGCTTTCTTCATTCATTCATAACCCTCCACTCCCAAAGGAGCATAGGCCTTCAACAAACACATGCCAAGTCCTCCTGTCACGTGCCATCATCTCAAGTTCTTTCCATGTTCTCCTCATCATTTTCACCTCTGTTTCCAACTCTCTTCTCCATGTACTTCTTGGTCTTCCTCTGCCTCTCTTGCCCTGGGGGTTCCAGAACAAGGACTGCCTTGTAATGCTATCAACAGGTTTCCTTAGTGTGTGTCCTATCCATCGCCATCGTCTTCTTCTCATCTCTTGTTCCACTGGCACTTGTCCAGTTCTTGTCATCAGTTCCACATTGGTAACCTTGTCATACCATTTTAATCCCTCTATTCTACGCAAGCACCCATTTATGAAAGTCTGTAGCTTTTTGGTTGTTGTCTTTGTTGTTCTCCATGTCTCCGAGCCATACAATAGGACTGACTTCACATTTGAGTTGAAGATTCTTATTTTCGTGTTGGATCCTATTTCTCTTGATCTCCATATATTTCCCAATGCAATGAAAGCTCCTCTTGCTTTTTGTATTCTTATTTTGATATCGCTGTCTGTCCCTCCAACTTTATCTATATTACTGCCAAGATATGTGTATGATTCTACATCTTGTATTGGCGTTTCTTCAAGTTCAACCCTGTTTTCATTACCTGCATTTATTCGCATTATTTTTGTCTTTTCCCTGTGTATTTTCAGACCCAATTGCTGTGACCTCTCATCGAGTGTTTTCAATTTGTCCTGCATCTGATTACGGTTATGGGACAGGAGAGCCAAATCATCAGCAAAATCCAGATCATCCAACTGCTTAGTCAGAGTCCACTGGATTCCATTTCTGTTGTGTGTTGTCGATGATCTCATAACCCAATCTATTGCCAGCAAGAAAAGAAATGGAGACAAGAGGCATCCCTGTCGCACTCCTGTTCTTATCCCAAATGGTTCTGTAAGCTGTCCTTCATGAAGAACTCTGCACGTCATGTCTTCATAGGTTTTCTTTATTAAATTAATGATCTTCAGGGGAACTCCATAATGCCTCATCAATTTCCAAAGTGATTCTCTGTCCACACTGTCAAATGCTTTTTCGTAGTCCACAAATCCGATGTATAGTGGTGAATTCCATTCCAGACTTTGTTCAACTATTATTCTCAAAGTGGCTATCTGGTCTGTACATGATCTGTTTTGTCGAAAACCTGCTTGTTCATCTCTCAATTTCTTGTCTATGGACTCCTTTAATCTCTCAAGGATAATCCTGTTCAATACCTTTCCTGGCACTGATAGTAACATTATTCCTCTATAATTTGTGCACTCTTGTAGATTTCCCTTCTTAGGCAACTTAACCAGATATCCTTCCTTCCATTCTGCTGGTATCTCTTCTTTTTCCCAGACTTTACCAAGTAATTTATATAACATCTCTGTAGCCGTGTCGATATCTGCTTTGATGGCCTCTGCTGGAATGCCATTAGGTCCAGACGCTTTTCCATCTCTTAGAAGCTTTATGGCTTTCTTTATTTCTTCCTTCGTTGGTCTTTCACCGTTAATTTGTAGCTCTTCTTCTGCTGGCTGGATGTCCGGCGGGTTTTGTGGAGCTGGTCTATTGAGAAGGTCCCCAAAATATTCTGTCCACCTCTTCATTTGCTCTTGTATATTGCTGAGCAGTTTCCCATTCTTATCTTTTATGAGGCAACTTGTTTGCTTGTATTTCCCTGTTAGCTTCTTTGTGCTGCTATACAGTTCTCTCATATTTCCTTTGGCTGCAGCATCTTCTGCCTCTCTTGCCAACTCCTCAATATACTTCCTCTTGTCTCTTTTGATACTTCTTTTTACTTCTTTGTTTGCTTCTGTGTACACTTCTTGAGCCTTGGCTTTGGAACTTCTGGTTTTGCTTGTGTTTAACTCTGCTTTCTTGTTTTTTCTGTCTTTTTATCTTATTGATGGTTTCTGTTGTTATCCATGCTTTTTGTTGTCTTTCCCTTTTCCCCAGTATTTCTTCACATGTCTCCTTCCATACCGTTTTGACCTGCTGCCAATAGTCTTCTGTATTCTCTACATCTTCCAACTGTTGGAGCACTTGGAATTTGTTGGATACTGTGACCGCAAATTTGTCTCTTGTTTCTTGATTTCTTAGCTGTCCTACATTAAACTGTTGTCTATAATTTTGCATTGTTGCATATCTCTTGAGTTTCATTTTTACTTTGGCTATCAGAAGATGGTGATCTGATGCCACATCTGCTCCTCTATATACCTTTACATCCTGCAATGATGATCTAAACTTCTTCTTTATGCATATATGATCGATCTGATTTTCTGTTCTATGGTCTGGTGATATCCATGTTGCCTTGTGTATTCTCTTATGTGGAAACATGCTTCCTCCTATAGCCAGTTGATTTGAAGCACAGAAGTTTGCGAATAGTTCTCCATTTTCATTCATTATTCCTAGCCCATGTTTTCCCATGACTTCTTCAAATCCGGTATTGACTGTACCTATCTTTGCATTCATGTCACCCATCAAAATTGTGATGTCTCTTCTTTTTACTTTATCCATAATTTCCTGTAGTTTAGTATAAAATGCTTCTTTCACAGACTCTTCTTTGTCATTAGTTGGTGCATAACATTGGATGACATTGACATGAATTTTCTTTTTAGCTGTTTTGAAAATAGCTGTTATTATTCTGGGTCCCACAGCTTCCCATTCAATGAGTGCTTTCTGTGCTTCTTTAGATAACATAAGAGCTACCCCGTCACTGTGGTGTGAACTTTCGTCTTCATGTCCTGAGGACAGCACCAATTCACCTGTGATGAGTTTCTTCCTGTCTACCCCCTTCCACTTTGTTTCACACATTCCTAGAACCTCGATTTTATATTCCCTCATTTCTGCTGCTACTTGTGCCACTTTCCCTTTTTCGTTTAATGTCCGAACATTCCAGGTGCCAAATCTGGAAGTTCTCCTAGAAGAAAGAAGGTTAGTCAGTAGCACAGACTCCTTTCGGCTTTCTCTGTGTTGCGTCATACGCCTCCCTGTGAGAGGACCTTCCCCTGTCTTGGATGGCTGTGTTTTATTTTCCTTATTTGACTTGTCCATGTTTGCTGAAGTTTTTTGTGGTTTAAATGTCTCTTGTCACCATCATTCCTTTTCGTTCCCCGTGGAACATAGGGCTGAAACAGTTGCTCTCCATCGATTTCTATCCTGGGCTGTCTTTTTCAGCTGTGCCCAAGTCATTCCAATTTCTCTACCCTCCTCTTCAACAGTTCTTCTCCAAGTTCTCTTTGGCCTCCCAACTCTTCTTTTCTCCTGTGGGTTCCAGTCAAGGGCACTTCTGGCTATGCTTGATTCTTCTGAGTGTATGTTCTATCCATCCCCACTTTCTTACCTTAATTTATGTTTGTATTGGCTGTTGCCCGCAACTTTTCCTTAGCTCTGTATTTATTATTACATCTGGCCATCTTATACGGATCTCTCTCTTCTAATGTCAATTTATTACTTAGATTTATTATTTAGATTTTATTTTTTAAAATTTGTTTCTGGAAATATTAAAATAAAAATTATTAGTTGAATATGAAATGGAAGTTACAATGCCTTGCTCTGACATTTGTTTCATTTAAATGTTATAGATAGAAGTGAAAATATAAACCTGTAAAAATAGGAAATGGCTATTCAATCACTCTGTACACAATATACCAATGTTTCTCCTAATCATATTTCCTTAATAACATCTTTCATGGACCTGGCAACCTCATAAAGTCAAACAAATTGCTATAGAAACCATTGATGCAAAAGAATGTGAATGCTTTCACAGGCTTCCTGCGAAAAGAAAAATAATGCTGAAGTAATAATATCTGTAACTACGATTGTTATTATCTTTTTATTTTCTTCTGTTATTGTTTTGTTTTGTTTTTTTCTTGTGGAAAGCCACGTTATACAATATAGCTGTGCAGTTTTCATAGAGATATCATTGAACGAATGCTTCATTTTCGTGTTAACACTTTACTATTACTTTCAGTTACAGTTTGTCACCTTAATGTCACACCAGTATTTCTCCTAGGGTCTTGAAATATGGATTTATAGCCTCGAAGTGTTAGCTACACAGACAAAGCTGTGTGACATCTGTGAACTTTAATTTTAAATGTATTTATTTATTTATTTAATTTTTTTGGGTGGGGGTGAGGGGGGGGGGGGAGTGTATAGGAGGTCTAATTCTGTACGCATTTCTTGGGCTGTACCCAAAAAAAACCTCGCCGGGGGAAAGCATATATGTGTGCAACAACAAAGGAAGGAAACATAGCGGACATGAAAATGGCGAGAATAAACAAAAAGTGGGATGTCAAGGGTGACACAAGCAGAGGCAACGATTAGGCAGGTAACCATAGTTGACACAATATTCAGGTGAAGATCGGAGTAATAAGTAAGAACTGGACAAAGTACCAGCAAAGGCAGGGAATGTAGAGATTGGTGAAGTGGGAAAGCAGAATTGGAAATTAATCAGCTGATTAATGATTTTTCTGTGGTTGAAGATGTCAAAGTACATACTGCTGGATCTGTCCTTCGTGGTACGAAAACAGGATGGGGTTTCTCGGCTAGAGTAAGAGGTAGGGTCGTAGCTGAACATAACGGAGCTTACGTGACAACAAATTCCAGCATGAGAATGGAGATAGAGGCAGCTCGTGCAGCCTTGAGATGGCTGTCTGGAACTACGGTAACAAGGGCAGTTATTATGTCAGTCCATACTTCTGAAAACCCAAAATGGATGGCTACGACATGAATGGAAGAAAAGTCTTGAAACCTTGCAACTCCCTGACATCTACAGCTGCATGAACAACATCGTTCTTCTTCTTCTTCCATCCTTAGCCATCAACCGGCAAAGCAGTATGTGGCCAGTACGCCTAGTGGCGTCTTAGGGCAACAACAAATTGATCGATCTATCGCTGTTTCCACCACGCCTAGTGGCATCTTTGTGGAACAAAAACAGACCAAACAATCTATCATTGTTTCCGTAATCAGATTGGTTGGCAAGCAGGTGATCAGCCCACTGTGCGAAGTTTTTTACGGGATGGGGTAAACAGCCCCATGCCTATACCCTCCTTAGTCGCTTTTTACGACATGCGTGGTAGGGTGCAGTGTTACTATTCTTTGCTCCCCTTTCGGGCCCCGGTAACACACGGGTGGAACAACATCGTGATCGCTACTTACTCCTTTAATTGAGTACATGAACGCGATCACCCAGCCCAGCAGCTGACTAAGAGATACGGGACTCACAAAACGGCCCAGTAAATACCAAATAGGGTTCCAGCCATTATAATTCCTAGGGCACACCACAAGGATATATGGTCTCGAATTAATGTAATGTTAAGAAACTAATGAAGACACTACGACCAGTACCCATGAAGGATGTGAGATCATGTGTATGCTTATGCTGGTTTTACCAGAGAGACATTAATGATTTCAATACTGAATTCTTCGCTGACAAATATGATTACAAACAAGGCATATGATGAGGAAGTTTGAATGGCATAGTGTGTGTGAAAATAAAGAAACTCTCCGCATAACCCATTCTACGGCTACTAGATCTGTCACGACCCTTCATGCTACGTACATACGCCAGAAACAATGATATCGGTGCAGGGCTGCTAAAACCAAGGAACGACAGTAATGCGACCCTCTTCTCGGCAGCACACGCCAACGTGGAAAGTGAACACCGCTAAAATAGAACTAGAACTATTCTACCATTGAAACTGAACACATAGCGATAGCATGTACGTTACAGAAATCTTAGCCATACATGTACGACGTGAAATTCTGAAAGCAGGGCGACATTCAGCCTCTGATTTTCTTCCCCTCTTCCAAGAATCTTAACATACGTTTGATGACGTGGTCTTTGGTACTCTAATCCTGTACACGCCATGTTGAATATGTCCGTAGGAAAGTCATCTTTGGACCTGAAGTTCTCAGCAGATGTTCCCACGGCGACAAAAGAGAGGGGACGGTCGACGTCCAGAAGTGACATCTGTTAAGGAAAGTACATAATTTTTGTTTTTTAAAAAGGAAGATGAGCATATTAAGGAATGCGAAACGGAGCAAGTGACGGAGATTTGGCTGAAAGTTAGTTTGACGTAAACTTCCAACAGGAGGATTACGTTGTATCTCTCACCCGCATAACGCCAAACCGCGTACCCGCGCAATGTGCAACCTCTCAATTATGCTGACGGAACAGTAAATTGTATTTTCAACTATGCTTACAGCCAGCTTACAAACTCCACCATGCAAATTACTAAACTCAGCAAATTCGTATATGGGCATTGCTTTTAATCCTCAAGGAACAACATATACAACCGAATACAACAAATGATTGTTTAATCAGCTAGACTGGGCCATAACTGGAATAGAGCATAAATGCGTGGATCTCCAGTCGGGATAATTGCTTAAGCTAATAGCTCACTGTGAGAACGTTTGCAACGTACTGGGTCCAAGACATGATGGAGTTGAGAGTATTTACTAGCTCGGTTATAGCGTAGTAAAATGGTAGTATTGTGTCACCAGTGATGAGAAAAGACTGCCCGTAGCGTTTTTAGATTTAGAGGTGAGCTTCCCGACTTTAGACCTCTCGCAAACTTTTTCTAATGTCTGATTGGTGGCACAGAAGTTTTATTTTTAGTGATGCTGATTTTAGCCACTAGGTAAAATGCGTATTAATCGTGTTCCCTTATTGTTGTATATTTTTATTTTTTAACAAATCTTATCTGATCTTACAACTAGTTTCTAATGTTTTTCTTCTTGGAGATTGGATGACGAAGGTAAAGTGAATTCTTTTTAAAATCGGATCTGCATACTAAGTTATCATAGCACAATTGCCTCGTTCTTGAAAAAATTCATCATTACCATCAGCTCTCATCTGCACAACGAAGTTCGGCTGCGATGAATCTCCAAAGTCTTCTGTCCCTTGTCCTTCTAGTGTACTCTAGTAGACTCTTTCCTGTCCATCATTTAATGTTATCTTCTCATTTATAGCAGTGTCTTCCTCTTACACGTTTGCCTTTTACTCTGCCATCCATTATGGTCTTAAGCAATGTGTTGTGTCTTTTACTTACTTACTTAGTCGCTCCTATTCCACCCTGTGGTGTAGAGGTTTGCCAAAGAGAGCGCCATACTATACTATCGCCTGTCTTCATCCTGGTGTAGCTTTACTAGGATCTGTAGGGACTAGTTTTGAGGCTTAGCCGTATCGTGTTGTTGCGGACCATATTTCTTCATGTTACTTCAACTACCTTCATCAGATACTTAATTTCTGAGGTTTGGAACTGGCTTTTCTTAGTTGGTCATTGCCCATGACTCGCATCCATAGTTCAAGACTGGAACATAGGTGGAACGGTATACAGATATCTTCATCTTCTTGCCAACTTCTTTTTTACTGAGGAATCCTCCAATTATGGCCTGAAATTGTCTCCCAGCTGCTAGACTTCGGGTAGCCACATATTCAGTGATGCCTCCCTGCCAGTCTCAAAGGTATTTAACGTTGTTGAGCTTCTCCAGGACCTGTTCTGTCAGCGTAATCTGATGCCATCTTCTCTCTCGTGATATTGCCATGATTGTTGCTTTACTAGCTGATAACTGTGGTGGATTTTAAGTTACAGATGTTATTATCAATGTTAATTCTATTGTACTGAATGAGGTCAGCTGTGAAGGTCCCTGATTATAATAAATGTTGGGTTGAGTTATCAGAGTACCTTTCTGCTACCACCTTATGACCTCAATCAGACTTATTCTTGACTAGTATGTATGTTAGCTACGTCTATATGTCTAGGGTTATGGATGTATGATGTAGTGCAAGTAAAATTAATACAAACACATTTAAAGTCTAATATATATATATATATATATATATATATATATATATATATATATATATATATATATATATATATATATATATATATATATATATATATATATATATATATATATATATATATATATATATATATATATATATATATATATATATATATATATATATATATATATATAGGACTGAGTCAATACTACAATCACAAACAGACTGACACTCTATGAAATATATCTTATAGAAGTCTGTGGTTGAATTTTGGTAAAAAGGCTGTTTTACAATTTATTTGGCCTGATTCAGAATTTTCTCAGTCAGAACCAACAACCAAAAATGATATTTATGAATTTATTTACATCAATTTAAATACCACAATGGATCTTCTGTCCATTCAAATAATAATACAATCTAATTATATGTAGTTGATTCTCTAACTAAATGACACTGGTAATTAATGGTATGGGTGGGGTACTATCATCATCCCCTCTTTCTCTTTTATTATACTGTAGAATTTTTATTGCAAAATCAAATATTTTATGTTACTTTTATACAATAAGTAAAGTGGATGTACTGTTTCGTGCCGACAAATATGGCACTTATCTATAGTAGTGATGATGCTGACATTCTCATATCGTTCACTCGTATGACCACGCTGACAAGGTTCCTGGTGCAGTATAATAGACCTCTTGGTCCAACAATAGTTCACTTTCGTTCACAGGAGTAACGCCACCAGGGTTCTGGTACCAACACAGTACCAGAACCAAAAACCCTGAAACAAGGTTATGATTCTTAAAAGCACATCTACAATATTATTCCACAAGTAATAAATGGCATACTTTAATAAAAAGAAAAAGGGTCAGCTCTCTCTGACCACCCCATTCCAATCTGAGATGACAACTCATTACCAGTGCCCCTATTCTGTTCCTTAAGGGCTACAACGCCTCTGACCCTGCAACAATGATTCTCTCCCATAGAATAATGTGGGTTAGCCTTCCCACTGGCAACTGTGGAAATCATTTTAAGTTATACAATTCATATCAATTGTACTGCTTGTGTGCGACACCACAGGCAGTGCATAATTCTGCTGGGGACCTCTGTACTTAGTCGTAAAACCTTCCCAATCAAGCAGTATCTCATACACCAAATTTTTGTTGTAATACAAGATTAATAAATTCATCCTTACCACAATTCAAAGAAATATCACAAACATACGTTGACTGGCTTTAGCATTTATTTTGTAAGTTCAGCTTTGCCCTCAGTCCAGACTGCCAAGGTTTAAAATCACTCTTGGTACTGCTGATCTCAACGCAGATTGCTTCATTAATATTTCTGTTTAACTGGCGCCAAGCTGTGAAAGCTTTTTGCCAATATCCCTAGACCTGCCCAATCACAGCGAGGGTCTAGTATTTCAATTCAAATTACAAAAAGAAAAACACAACTCCAAACTTCTAGGAGTGATTTTTCTAAATATAGATTTTAGCTTTCTTGCCTAACCAATACTCTCTGTCTATCCTCTTATACCCACCAATCGGATTTGAATTACTCCAATGCCTCTTTTTAACTTTCGTCCCCAATAACGTTACGTATAACAAGCAAGGACAACAGTCTGTCCGTCCCAGCATTTGCAGTCATATAGTATTATCTCAATAACTTGGCTAATAATTGGACTACCATTGATATTAAAACACATTTTTGCTCAGGATGCACTAAGCTTTACGAATATATGATTTTTATGGTTATATTATGTGTCGTTTAGATTTTCAGTTTTGTCACGGTCAATCGTCAATTATAACTTTTTACGTAAGTCGGCCATCTTTCCCCTCCTTCTGTATCATTTTTTTATTATTCAAATAAACCAACTTGTTTTGGAGCGTCACAAATTCACTACGCGTCCAGAATTTAAACTGTCTGTGTGTATATCTGCTGGCTTTGCCCACAATGTGTATATAGTATTAGTCCCGCGTGCAGAGCGACGCGGGGTTTGGCAAGGCGGTTGGTAGCATTTGCGTTAATTTATTACAGTCGTTTCGTTCTTACTACTGGAAAAAGTCCAAAATACTACTAAATTTTGCGTTAAAGTTAATATATTACGTTAATTCAGACAGCAGTTTGGCGTTACACTTCTGGCAAATCGTTAATTATAAGTGTTTCCGCAGTTTCGTGTAGTAGATTGGGCAAGAGGTTAAAATGTTAGTTGTACGTCTCGAAACTGAAACTAAAAAGCGTGTTAGATTTTACAGCGGGATCGTTTTATAAGCTTTCGCACTGCACAAAAGGCAGCGCTATGCTGGCGTCGAAGATGCCAACAGTCAGACACATGCGGGCTGGGTTATTTATTATCATAGGACTAAAATCTTACTGAAATTAGCGATTATCTCACAGATTTTCGCTACACACCTCCCTTCCTAAAACATGCATTCATTGCAGGTTATAATCTGTGAGATAACTTAGCGCAAATGAAGTCCTACGCGTCTCTCTGATTCTCCATCTTGTGAGGAGGACCTTTGCAACAATGTAGCGCCTAGGCCCACATTGCTTGCGTCACTTCTCACTACAAATTCTTTATTCAAGTCAGGCAAATTCAATACCGGCCTGCTTATGAGTTTTTCCTTTAACTCCTGGTAAGCCAATTCACCCTGTGCTGACCAATTAATTGCATCAGGTTGTCCCTTACGCGTTAAATCCGTCAACGGAGCACATATAGAGTTAAAATGTTTAATGTAATTCTGGTAAAAACCACACAACGACACAAAAGATCGCACATCTTTTTTTTTGTGTGGTCTAGGTGCTTTTTTTCAATTTCTCCAGATTCTTGGGGTCAGGGGTCATGCTACCCTGATGTTCGGTATGTCCCAAGAATTCCAACTCTTTACATACAATACAACATTTGGTTGGTCTAGCAGTCAAGTTAGCCTCTCTGAGTCTATCAAACAGCATATTCAAAGAGTTAACGTGTTCCTCAAATGTTTCAGTAGCAATGAGGATATCATCCATTAAATTCGAGATACATGGATTTTTCAGGGGATCCAACAATTTTCGCATCATCCTAGAAAACACACTCGGGGCATTTTTCAACCCAAACGGTAGCATGTTGAACTCATAATGGCCTTCCGAGGTGCTAAAGGCTAAATAAGGTCGAACCTCAGGCTCTACTGGAATTTGATAATAGCCTTTGCTAAGATCCACCTTAGAAAAATATTTTGCCTTGTTCAGCCTGGCAAATAGTTGAGTTGTATCAGGTAATGGATCTACCTGACCTTCTGTGACAGCATTCAGTTTCCTGTAATCTATGCACAGTCTATGTTCTCCATATGGTTTTCGTAACAAAACCACACAAGAGCTATAAGGAGATTCACTGTGAGAAATAATTCCTTCTTGTAACAAATAATCTATTTCCTCTTTCAAAGCTTTTTCCCTAGCGAACGGAATAGAATAGGGCCTCATATAGATGGGTGTTGGGTCTAGTAGTTTCATATCATATTCCAACAAGTTTGTGTGCCCTGGCTTATCCGTTAACACGTCTGTATGTTTCTCTAGGACCTTTTGAACCTTCTCTCTCTGTCCTTTTGTCAGGTGATTACTGATCTTCACCTGTGCTAACGTTTCACTGGGCTTCAGTGGATATTCAATTGAGGTGAGAGGGTCATTTTTCATTTCGGTTGCGATAGACAAGGCTATTAAGTGTGTTCCCTCCTGGATTTGCCTGTCCAGATATTTCTTCAAAAGGTTCACATGATAGACTTTTTCCTTTCCTTTCTTGTCTATCTTATAATTTGTTCTGGATACCTTTTCCAACACTGTATATGGACCTTGCCATCCGATTTGAAGTTTATTGCTGCTGCCTGGTAATAGAAGAAGCACCTTCTCCCCTACAGCAAGCTCCCGATCCTTCGCTTTTTTATTATAATAAGCAGCATGCTTTTTCCTGGCTTGTCTCAAATTATAATTTGCCAGTTTCCAACTAGTTTTTAAACGAGTGGTTAGTTCGTTCACATATTGATATGATGAGGTAACAGTCTCTTCTGCCTTCTCATCGGTCCAAGTCCTCAACAAGGTACTAATGGGCTAATATTTTGCTGCACAAATTTTTCCAAGCACCGGTAATGTCCCTTACACTGGAAGCCTTGTAGTGAGGACGTTTTTTCCGTTTATCATCACTCACAAATCGTCCACTACCAATTCGTTTCCTGGGGTTGTCTCCCCTCAGGTTCCAATTCACAGTGAGAGAACTTTTCTCTCTTTTATTTTCCTCCAGTTCACATAATTCCGACAGAGGGATTGTCGGCTTATTCTGGGGTAAAATCATTTTTTGTACTCGACCCTGAGTTGCCATTCTAACACATTCAAGTGAAGACTGTGTGTGAAAAGGGTGTTCCCATTCCACTTTGTCTACATTATTAAATTTATTTTTTCCTTATTTTCAGGCCTAAGTTTGCCCCGTGGCGTTTCTAGGTCCTGGTTATTATGTTTCCCACTTGTGGGTGTTCCCTCATGAAATATGCCGCAGGCTTCTACAAAATTCTCAATAATTATCTTTTCATCTGGCCAGTAATATTTTTGAGAAACCTTTTGGCAGATGGTACCTACTTTCTCGTGGTCCCCATCTTTTCCAACATGTAAACTCCGTATCACGTCTGCCCTAAACATCTTGGGAAGTACCAGTTGTCCGTGACGATTTGAACCATTTCCGGCCTTCCTATACAACAATTTATTCTTCATGTAAAATTCTCATTTATTAGGAGGTGTATGGCAGTTACGCAATTTTTGAAAGCACGGCTTCAGTGACCTATCTTCAGCCTGTGCCTTCCTCATCTCCTCTGGATGAGTATTTATAGGTTCATCTTCTTCCTTTCTGGATTGTGAACGGGTCTGGACTGCTGCCAAGACCACAGGTCTCTTAGGATCCCCCAAGAAGACATAACGACACCCCAATATCAGAGGGTAGATGGGTGCGTCAATCACTGCTGCTCTGATTACACCTTCCACATAGCGAGGTTTCACCGTTATCCTGGCAATGGGAAGTTTCATAAGTGGTATGTCCTTGGTCGCCCCTTGTATCTCCACTGTTTCTGTGGTATACTGATCTGGGTTCACCAATTGCGAACTTACAACAGAATCAAAATCAAAACCGGTATCATAAAGGCACCTAATGGTGACTCCATTACATACAACATCCTTACACACTGGGGGTTGATAAGGTTCCTGCTGTCTAGTAGGTTTGTCCTTTTCTTACTTTTTCCCCAACTTCATAGCAGCAAATCCAGCAGGTTTACTTTTACAAAATTTGATGTCATGTCCTTCCTTCTTACAATGTCTACAATATAATCTACCTTGATGAAAAGGTTTTCTTTCATCATACTTTCTGTCATTTAATTGTGGGTTTTTGTTTTTATAATCATTGCGTGGTCTATCAAAATTGTGCCTACCCTTGTTACCCTGATCTTTGTTGTCAAATCTATTACAGATTTGTGGAGCCTTAAAATTGTCTACATGTTTCTTTTTGGTGCCAGCTACCTCTGCCTGGGCTGTCTGATACCTCTCAGCGACATTAAGTAACTCACCCAGCCTCTCTGCACCTTGTTCCATGAGAAACTTTCTCAAGTCTGGAGCCATTGACTCTCTCAATTGCTCAATAAGGATCATTTCTTTAAGATCTTGAGTTTTCCCCAGAGCAGTTCATTTCTCCAAGTACGTCTCCAAACGTGCAGAGAACTGGTGATAGGTCTCACCCGACAGTAGCTTAGCATTTCTAAACTTCTTCCTGTAAAATTCACCATTCTTTTCGTATCTTAACAAAAGAGCCTGCTTTAGCATGTCATAATTGTCTTGGTCATCAATGCTCATATTTGAGAAAACTTCATAAACTGTTCCCCTAAGACCTTGAGATAACTTCAGGCTCCATTTTTCCCTTTCTAGCCCATAGGTTGTAGCTAATATCTCGTATCTACTTAGATATGCTTCAATATCATCGTCTCTTTCAACAAAATGATCTAAGTGGAACCCCATAGCTGAGTTAGAGCATTAGGATCAGAGGTAGAGGGGCTATGACCATATTCAGGAGCATGGCCTTGCAATTCCAACTCCCTTCATCGCAGCTCATGCTCCCTCTGTAATCTTTTATCTTCTGCTTCCCTTTCTAATCTTTTATCTTCTGCTTCCCTTTCTAATCTTTTATCTTCTGCTTCCCTTTCGGCAGCCAATCTCTTTTCTTCTGCTTCCCTTTCGGCAGCCAATCTCTTTTCTTCAGCCTCCAATTTTCTCTCCTCAAATTGGAGCCTCTTAATTTCAGCCTCTCTATCAGCCTCTAAGGCCCTAGCCTCCTTCTCAGCCTCAATTTGCAACCTTTTAATTTCCCTAGCTTCTTCTAACTGCATTCTCCTCTCTTCAGCTAACCTATGTTCTTCCCTGGCAATAAATTTATCACATTCTGAGGTGACATAGTCAATCAAGACTTGACCCTCCATATTCATCTCCCTGGCAGTCTGCACAGCAGCAGATCTGAACTTAGCCATGTCAGCCATATTATATCAATCAACGTTAACAATATACTAAGGTAACTTAATAACTCTAATTAGACAACAACACTAAGCACTAACAGTTCATCCACTATTTAAATTCCACAAAATTATTTTTAATTTTATTTTATGAGATTCCCATACATGTATAGGGGAAGTTTTAAAATCCCGTAAGTGAGCTACCCAAATATAGCTGGTGCTATAAGAAATTCAAATCCTGGGAGCGAGACCCCAATATATGTGGTGGATTTAGTGTTACAGATGTTATTATCAATGTTATTTCTATTGTACTGAATGAGGTCAGCTGTGAAGGTCCCTGATTATAATAAATGTTGGGTTGAGTTATCAGAGTACCTTTCTGCTACCACCTTAAGACCTCAATCAGACTTATTCTTGACTAGTATGTATGTTAGCTACCTCTATATGTCTAGGGTTATGGATGTATTATGTAGTGCAAGTAAAATTAACACAAACACATTTAAAGTCTAATATATATATATATATATATATATATATATATATATATATATATATATATATATATATATATATATATATATATATATATATATATATATATATATATATATATATATATATATATATATATATATATATATATATATATGTGTGTGTGTGTGTGCGACTGAGTCAATACTACAATCACAAACAGAATGACACTCTATGAAATATATCTTATAGAAGTCTGTGGTTGAATTTTGGTAAAAAGGCTATTTTACAATTTATTTGGCCTGATTCAGAATTTTCTGAGTCAGGACCATCAACCAAAAATGATATTTATGAATTTATTTACATCAATTTAAATACCACAATGGATCTTCTGTCCATTCAAATAATAATACAATCTAATTATATGTAGTTGAATCTCTAACTAAATGACACTGGTAATTAATGGTATGGGTGGGGTACTATCATCATCCCCTCTTTCTCTTTTATTATACTGTGGAATTTTTATTGCAAAATCAAATATTTTATGTTACTTTTATACAATAAGTAAAGTGGATGTACTGTTTCGTGCCGACAAATATGGCACTTATTTATAGTAGTGATGATGCTGACATTCTCATATCGTTCACTCGTATGACCACGCTGACAAGGTTCCTGGTGCAGTATAATAGACCTCTTGGTCCAACAATAGTTCACTTTTGTTCACAGGAGTAACGCCCCCAGGGTTCTGGTACCAACACAGTACCAGAACCAAAAACCCTGAAACAAGGATATGATTCTTAAAAGCACATCTACAATATTTTTCCACAAGTAATAAATGGCATACTTTAATAAAAAGAAAAAGGGTCAGCTCTCTCTGACCACCCCATTCCAATCTGAGATGACAACTCATTACCAGTGCCCCTATTCTGTTCCTTAAGGGCTACAACGCCTCTGACCCTGCAACAATGATTCTCTCCCATAGAATAATGTGGGTTAGCCTTCCCACTGGCAACTGTGGAAATCATTTTAAGTTATACAATTCATATCAATTGTACTGCTTGTGTGCGACACCACAGGCAGTGCATAATTCTGCTGGGGACCTCTGTACTTAATCGTAAAACCCTCCCAATCAAGCAGTATCTCATACACCAAATTTTTGTTGTAATACAAGATTAATAAATTCATCCTTACCACAATTCAAAGAAATATCACAAACATACGTTGACTGGCTTTAGCATTTATTTTGTAAGTTCAGCTTTGCCCTCAGTCCAGACTGCCAAGGTTTAAAATCACTCTTGGTACTGCTGATCTCAAAGCAGATTGCTTCATTAATATTTCTGTATAACTGGCGCCAAGCTGTGAAAGCTTTTTGCCAATATCCCTAGACCTGCCCAATCACAGCGAGGGTCTAGTATTTCAATTCAAATTACAAAAAGAAAAACACAACTCCAAACTTCTAGGAGTGATTTTTCTAAATATAGATTTTAGCTTTCTTGCCTAACCAATACTCTCTGTCTATCCTCTTATACCCACCAATCGGATTTGAATTACTCCAATGCCTCTTTTTAAATTTCGTCCCCAATAACGTTACGTATAACGAGCAAGGACAACAATCTGTCCGTCCTAGCGTTTGCAGTCATATAGTATTATCTCAATAACTTGGCTAATAATTGGACTACCATTGATATTAAAACATATTTTTGCTCAGGATGCACTAAGCTACACGAACATATGATTTTTATGGTTATATTATGTGTCGTTTAGATTTTCAGTTTTGTCACGGTCAATCGTCAATTATAACTTTTTACGTAAGTCGGCCATCTTTCCCCTCCTTCTGTATCATTTTTTTATTATTCAAATAAACCAACTTGTTTGGGAGCGTCACAAATACACTACGCGTCCAGAATTTAAACTGTCTGTGTGTGTATATCTGCTGGCTTTTCCCACAGTGTGTATATAGTATTAGTCCCGCGTGCAGAGCGACGCGGGGTTTGGCAAAGCGGTTTGTAGCATTTGCGTTAATTTATTACAGTCGTTTCGTTCTTACTACTGGAAAAAGTCCAAAATACTACTAAATTTTGCGTTAAAGTTAATATATTACGTTAATTCAGACAGCAGTTTGGCGTTACACTTCTGGCAAATCGTTAATTATAAGTGTTTCCGCAGTTTCGTGTAGTAGATTGGGCAAGAGGTTAAAATGTTAGTTGTACGTCTCGAAACCGAAACTAAAAAGCGTGTTAGATTTTACAGCGGGATCGTTTTATAAGCTTTCGCACTGCACAAAAGGCAGCGCTATGCTGGCGTCGAAGATGCCAACAGTCAGACACATGCGGGCTGGGATATTTATTATCATAGGACTAAAATCTTACTGAAATTAGCGATTATCTCACAGATTTTTGCTACAATAACCATCAAAATCTTCTCTAGTTCTACCCTCCAGACTTGCATGTTTGATTGAAGATGTGCCTCTGATTTAGCAATCAGGGCAACATCATCAGCAAATCCCAGCTCAAAAATACAAATCTGTCTAATCTTCCAGTACCCCACTGAATATCGTCTTGTCCTCTCCTTAATGATTTGAGGACATTGTGCGCGAGGTGTATGCAAAGATAAGGTGACAGAATATCACACTGTTCTACACCAGTGGTGGTCCTGAACTCTTCTGACTTAGGTTTGCTTCACATAATTTCTGGAAGTCCGGCAGAAGCTATGTTTAGCAAGGATCAGAGGTGCAAGAATGCTTTTTGTCTTTTTAAGTGGCCTAAATATTTTCGCTTTCTAATTTTCACTTCCTTCATTAAATCAATTTGTTCATTCCTAGGATTTCTTTGTTTGTTTAATTGATACACTGTGTTAAATAATCTCTTACTTTTTACATTCTTTTAAAACATTAGGTCTGACCAATTTTAAACTTATTTCATGACGTAAGACTTTTTAATGTTAATGTTTTTTAACATTCTGAATTTAATCTGCTGTATTGACCTCTAGGCATTAATGGACAAGACATAATAATACTCAGCAACCGTTAATGGGAACAAATTGTTGCAATAAGTTCTGGCAGGAGTTACTCACCATATATAGACATAAAAAGAGTTGTCAGGCAAGATTGCGTACTGTCCTCCTGCCTGTCTAGTCTATATACAGTAAACAATTTTCAAACAGATACAGGAACAAAACAACAGTGGAAGGCCAATAAACAACCTTAGTGTCGCTGGATAGTCTCCCATGCTTTGCAGTAATGTTCCAACAATGGCCAAACCATAAGGTACCACAAGGTATGAAGATGAGGGTCTTCAGGGGTATCAGCCTTCACGCAAGATTACTCCTGACAGAGATATAGATAGAAGAATGATGCTTCAACTTCAATATATATATATATATATATATATATATATATATATATATATATATATATATATATATATATATATATATATATATATATATATATCAATATATATATATATATATATATATATATATATATATATATATATATATATATATATATATATATATATATATATATATATCAATATATATATCAATATATATATATATATATATAATATATATATATATATATATATATATATATATATATATATATATATATATATATATATATATATATATATATATATATATATATATATATATATATATATATATATATATATATATATATATATATATATATATATATATAAGGTAAAGTACGTATGTTTGTATGTTCTCAATACAAATCCGCACGCCTTATTATTTCTTGATGAATTTTGGCAGGCAGGCACTTTAGTTACCGCCGGAACACGCCATGCAGTTATTTTCTAATTTGATATTGTTATTATGACATTGTGATTAATTAAAGTTTTTCGTTAGAAATGTATGGAAGCCATATCAGGGGCCATAATCAAATATAAACATATCCAATAAATTTCAAGGGTCGTAACACAAATGTTAAAACTATTATTTTATGTTTGTTATTAATGACCATACGTTTGCATTTTTACAAGATAATTGAAAATGTTTAACTTACCATTTTTACTTTAATAGAAAATAGAAGAAAACAGTTTTCTGTAGCACTTCCTTTTTTTAACTATGTAATTTTAATGTCAATCATTTGGCCAAGCGGATTCAAATTGGATCCGAGCTGTATCGATACATATATTAAAACCAAGGAATGTTTGCTGGGCATGAACATCCACAGTGCGTGTTTAATCTTAATGAAAATACTACATGGTTGTTGTTTTTTTTACATCATTTTTAAAATGCGTAGTCAAAATTTGAAAGTTTGTTTATTTATAGTTAAAAAGCAGACTTATTCGCTTTCACTTATGATATGTCGGTGCTTCAGAATATTTTTTATAAACCTTCGTCCCCGCTTAGTATTAAAATTTAGAAAATGCCTGGATTTAGTCTGGTTGTTTAAATAACTGTATCAACATATGTAAAAACCAAATTCACTCTATTGTCGCTTTTTTCACCTTTGTAATTATTTTTAAGTTATTTTATAGTAAAATCTTTAGTTGTTGCAGAAAACAAAATTATCAGATAGCTATGATCGTTGTAGGACCGTTTAAATGGAAATTATATTTTTACAGGTTGCCAGGTCACATAATTTGGTTTTTACAGCTTTGGTAAAAAAATAAATAAGCTGGTGGCTTTTTGTCAAATATGTATTCAATTCATTTGAATGTATGTTTATTTTGATTGACAAAGCAGATTTATGCATTCATTCGTTTTGATGTGCTTCCGAATTTAAAAAAAAAATAAACCTTCGTCTCCGCTTAGTACTAAAATTTAGAAAATGTCTAGGTAACATAATGTTTCTACCGATGGTTTCAAGGGAAGCAATCCAGATGGTAAAATTTTGAATCAAGGGGAACAATCAAAATGGTAAAATTATTATTTAAAGGTCGTAATTTACAACTCTAGATTTCTTTATTTCTTTATTTTACAAAGCAATTTAAACTATTTAAACAGACACTAATGCTTTATTCAAAAATTTAAAAAAAATACTTTGATGTAGTATTTAAAAGTTATTACTTTTTAAATCAAATTTAATTACATTTTACAACGCAGTTTCTGTTCATTTACCAAATATTACGAAGACTGAGCACTTCCTAACTTTTTGTTTTCCTTACGTCTGTTATTTTTCTGTTATACACTTTTCAACCAAAACCCTTCGAAGGTTTAAAAACGATTATATTGGAGTATATACGGTGTTAACGTCTTCGCTGGTATCACGTTCCTAGTCCTGGAAATGACTGGTCCTGAAAAGGTCCACTAGCTGCCTGTTAGATCCCTACTCGTTGTTGTCTTTTTCGGCTGTGTGTTGATCATGACTGTTTTTATTATATTTGGTAGGAGTTCCTTTAGGGTTTCTGTAATCATTTTGTCTTCCGCTTCTTTGCTTCTTTCTCTTCCTTGATTGCTTTTTGGTAGCCGTTCCTCTAGGGTTTCGGTAATTATTTTGTCTTTAGTTTCTTTGCTTCTTTCTCTTCCTTGATTACTTTTGGTTAATGTATCCTCGATGATCCTTCTCTCTGTCTCAATTCTTTTGAGGACTTCTTCGTTCTCTTCCTTTAGCTCTGCAAGTTTGGCGATGATTTGGTGTTGAATGGATTTCATTTCCTGTAACATTGCCTGGGCGCTCTGTAAGGCTCCTATTGTTTCGTCTCTTATGGTATCTGTGTCTTCGTTGTGCTGCCTGTTCTCGACTTTGAGTTTTTGTTTTATGTCTCGCACCTCTGTGGTAAGTTTTATTGGTTGGGTTCTTGTGTGCTGTTCCTGTTTAGCAGTGCCACCTGAAGCCACTCGGTGTCTTGCTTCTCTGAAGGAGATGTTTTTGGTTACAGATTCCTTCAGTATGGCCTTTGTCTCATAGAAGATCGGACAGCCACGGTATCTTGCCCCGTGGTTCCCGAGACAGTTTGCGCAGGTTCTGTTGGAGTTGCGCACTTTATAGTTGGTATCCTTTTTTCGCGTGAGGACATTCATTGTAAGAGTGACTTCCCGCATAGTACCGAAAAACTGTCTCTCTCTTGCAGGTTTTCTAAGTGTGCGAAAATTGCTGGTAGTTTGAGCACTGCATAACAGGAGGGATGTACTCTTCTGTTTTTTGACATCTGTCGTCTAGGTTTATTTGACTTGGTCTTGAAGTCCCTTCAATAGTTAGGATAACTAGGTTTGTGTCCTTCTTGTCCCATGTCTTCAGTCTTTCAACCTGTGTTATTTTGATATTCTTGTTTTCTGTTTGCAGGCGGCTGTGTACTTCTTGTGTAGACCAATTGTTGTCGTTCCCTCTTACAACCATCTTGTTGGTCTTCTTGTAGATCACCACAGTGACTTTAATCTGGTGGGACAGCTGGACGTCTTTGTGTCAGGACTCTAGTTCGATCATCAATTCGTTTGTCTTCTCCGTGTTATTTAGAGCTATTACAACTCCTTTTTCGTGTCTTGTAACTTTAGTTATACTCCTCCTGCCCGTTATTGCCTCAAGAATACCGATCACTTTATCGTTTGGTAGGGCCCTGAGCGAGGCCTCACCTCCAGACATCTGAGTGATCTTAAAGATCCTTTCCTGTAGCGCCTCGTGAGAAACGGCATTTCTTTGCTTGCGAAGTTGGCACGCTCCGACTTCCGTCTCAATTTGAACGTGTGGTCTGCGGGACGGATTCACGTTCTGCCTCTGATCTCGTTTTACCGAAGTTGCCTGGTCACTGCATGATGGAGACTTGACTATGACATATTGTTTTGGCTGAGGTTTTGCTTTGTCAGGCATTAGAGCATTATTGCCCTCTGCTACGAAAAACAGTATTAAGAACGTTAAAAAAGGATGAGTTGGACTATTCTTTCTTGGTGCGCCAGGTCGGAAAGGGAAAATGTGTCTTATTAATTTGCTTCTTGCTAAAACTCGGAAGCAGAATAAAACTGCTTTTGCGATTCCATCATAAGAAATAAGAGTATTTTGAAAAACCTCGGAAGCAAATTGAAAAGCAAATGTGAAATCACTCTTCTGGTAGAACCATAAGGAATAACAATATTTTGTGCATAACACCTTGCAGAAGGTCAAAATAGAAACAGTTGAAGGCAAGCGTGCAAAGGGGAAGAAAGCGTGATCAGTGGGAAGATAATATCAAGAGATGGACATGAAAGAGTCTATCAGAGTGTACCATAAAGACATTAGACAAAAGACGTCGGATATCCATTATAGCCGACCTTCGATGTGAAGACGGCACTTGATGATGATGATGATGATGATAACTGACTTCATGTATAACACTGTTTGAAGATTTTAAAAGAAGCTTAAAAACACGTGTAGAAAAAGTGCATTAATTTCTTCTAATAATTTTATTCTTCTAGGTGTCATCAAAGAATGGCGTCCACTGTAAACACTATGCAAGATTACGAACATGATTTAATGACCCAGATGGAAGAGATTCCCCATTTGATAAATTTGGACATTCCTTGTATCACACAAGAAAAGCTCTTAGGTCTGTTGGAAAATTTGGAAGAGGAATTTGACGATGATGATATCTGTCCTGAGGAAACAATATTCAAGCTCAACTTTAAGTCTTGGGTTTTAACTCGATTGGCAAACTATAAGACAGCAGAACAGATTAATGATCTAGTTATTTCCATGACGCAGTGGACAAATGTCATGTCGATTGGAAATCGTGTTTTTCTAAATTGGCGTGCCGGTCGAGAAATTCAAGCCAGATACTGTCTTTCAAAATTGCAAGACCTGAAAAAACAACCAAATTTTAACGAACGTATAGCTGCTGCTAAAGCAGAATTGGCTTACTCCTATAGCAGGATTGGAGGACCTAGCCATTTATCTAAATCAATAGAAATTTTTGAAGGCATTGTTCATCAGTATTCTCATACTCCAAATATCCATTTCTGGAAACTTCGACTTGGGTTAGTGTACAGAAGGTGTACACACTTAAATACATTTACTGGAATGCCTAAAAGGCTTACACTACAGGAGTGTGTGAAAAAGTCAGCGACCTTATTGGACGATGTCATAAAAAACTCATCGGATGACAAACTTCGTGGTCCAGCATACTCGGAATTGGCAGTTCTTTGCAAAAGTGCTCTGTATCTTTTGTCAGAAGGTGATCGTCCAAGGATATTCAGCAACAAAAGACCAGATGACTTCTGTTATGAGGCACTAAAATATACAAACACTAGCACTTGGGTGCTAACGAACTGTGGAAAACTTTTCCGGACAGCAAACAAATTGGACAAGGCCATTGACATTTTGAAACGTTGTCTCCGAGTGAGAAAGCACACTACAACCCATCATCAGCTTGGACTCTGCTATGCGTTGAAGTTAGAACTTGAGGCCAACCAAAAACAAAAGACACAACGGAGAAGGGATACATCATTTCCGGTTCGTCAACGTGACTACAGACCTTTCACTCCTAACGAGCCTCTGGTATCGGAAACTAATGTTAATTTTGTCAAAGCGGAACAGGAATATTTGGATGCAATCAATATGTCACACAACCAAAATTTGCCAGCAGTGTATGACCTGGGTCAGCTATACAAGTTAGCTGGGTTGACCGACAAGGCCTTAGAGAGATTCAATCAAATAACAAATGCTGGAGGTGAACAGCACTTGATCACAGCTATCAATGCTTACGAGCAAGCAGGATTATGCTATCTGATGATGACAGGTCAAAAATCACTTGCTGAGGACAAATTAACAAAAGCAATTACGTTAGCAGTAACAGCAGCATCGTCTTGCCCCCATCTTCAAAACTGTGCCACTGAAATGTGGCGTTCTTTTAGAACAATGAAAGATAGACTAAAGGCAGAAAAGCCATCTCTTTCCAGAGATAAGAAATTGATTCGGCTACTTGAGCTGGTCCAAAAACATCGCAAAGTTGTCAAAGTTGTGGAAGACATACTGGCTTTACGTGATAGCCATTTAAACGATCCTGAGGTCATCAAACGTGGACTTGATGGTTATCTGGCGATAAACAATCCTGAAAAGGCATTGACCTTTCTGAATATGATGAGCATGCGGCCTGATATCACCAGCTCAGATTCATGGAAAAGCAAAGAAATTATCGAAATGAAAAGTAAAGTTTTTCTGATGGCTGCAAAGAATCGACTGCAGTTACAAAGTAGCGAAGCCAGATTTGTATTCCAAGAACTATTTAAACTTCACTATGGCCAATGTATTGGTCATGTCTACGAAGACATCGTGGATAACTCAAGCATTCGAGATGTTCTACTCTTCTACGATGATGACCACGACGCACAAGCATAAATCTGCAGGTAAAGTTCAACTGAAAAATAAAGTAACGTCTCACGTTCATAATCTGCTCTAAATCAATTTATTTAGTGTTTTTTCTAATTATCTATCTATCTATCTATCTATCTATCTATCTATCTATCTATCTATCTATCTATCTATCTATCTATCTATCTATCTATCTATCTATCTATCTATCTATCTATCTATCTGTAACCGTGTGGCCAGAAAGATGTAATTTTAGACGGCGTAATTAATTTTCTATCTGGTCTACAGTGTATATTTGTGCTCATGCTGGCATTCTCACACGGAAATGAGCGATTTAAACGAAACACACCTTTGCCATCCGTGAGGAAGACACATGTGTGAGACGCAGAAGATCTAATGGGAGACAGCCCTCGGTGGTTAGACATCCTGGCGCGGTCTGATAACACATTTTCTGAGCACAGTGCCGTAGGAAATGTGACTCGGGCAGCAGATATCGTGGGAATGTTAGTAGTATACAATGCGCAAAACGGTTAGTATTTCTGCAGGCACATGACTTTTATATAGTCTGCAGGCCCATGCCTTTTATATAGTCTGCAGGCGCATGACTTTTATATAGCAAGATATAAGTTCGATAATGGCGGGCGTGTTGTTATGTGTGGTTTATTTATGTGTTACAGCATGTGTTGTTATGTGATGTTTATTTTACAAATAGTTATACGTACATATTACAACAGGAAGACAATATTTAGTTATACAATTAGACATATATTACAATATATATATTACAACAGGGGTTACAATATTTAGACATATATTACAAGTTATACTATATACATAGGTAACAAAGAATTTAGTTAATAAATTTTATTTTTCAAATAACAATATCATATTGTGGCATTGTACAATATTTTTCAAATAACACATAGGATCCCACATTGACATGTACAGTATTTTTTCAAATATCACATAGGAGTATAAATTGGCATTGTACAATATTTATATGGTAACACATAGGATCACATAGTGACATGTACAGTATTTATATGATAACATAGATGATCACATAGTGACATGCACAGTATTTTTTATAGTGGAAGACGGGAGGTGTGTACAGTATTTATATATTTATATTGGCAAGGGTTGTTTACAGTATTTATATGAGTAGGGGTACATATTGGCAAGACATAAAATGGAATATCACAGTAGCAAAGGGTCTTTAATAAATATATCACAGTTATGTTTTAGGTTGCAGGCCAGACCTTGAGGTTGAGGGAGATGTGTCGTCACATTGTCGTCGCGTCGTAAAAATAGGATAGAGAGTGTTTGTGTTGGGTGCGTGTATATACCTGCCTAGGTATCTGTAATGTGTTGGGTGCGTGTATATACCTAGGTATCTGTGTGTGTTGTGTTGGTGTTGCTTACATATATTATCTCTCGTGACGTCGATATTTTAAAAAATGGGCGTCATCTCCTCTGACACTCGGCTTTTTCCGTCCTAAAAAATTCTAACATTTCTAGTGACGAGTACGCCGAGTGTCAGAGGGTTTGGGTCGATAACCGCATGACCACGTTGCGCGATTTTCTGACGTGGTACAACAACAAAGACGTGGTCCCCTTCCTAATTGCGTTAGAACAACAGGTTAGTTTTTATGCGGGCCTAGGGGTAGATATGTTTAAAGATGCGATTTCGGTGCCCGGTGTCACGTTAAAATATCTTTTCAAAACCCTCCCGTCAAACATCTCGTTTTCGTTATGCTCGAAGCGGGAGCAGGATTTGCACGATACGTTGCGACAAAATATAGTCGGGGAACCTTCAATTATATTTCACAGGTTCCACGAGCAAGGCAAAACGTGCATTAGAGGGGCAAAATGGTGCAATGCATTAAAGGCTTTGATGCCAACGCCCTTTATTTGTGTTCGCTAATGCAGAAAATGCCCACTGACTTTCCCGTTAGACTAAACAGGGAGGACGGTTCAGGAACACAAGGTCAATAGATACACCGTGCAGTGCCGCGACTGGTTGACTTTGGTGTCGCACCAAAATAATGTGGTTTTAAAAACCCAGTTTAACGGTCGTGAGATGTCTTTGGGTCATAGACACATTATGGTAGGTGGCTGGGACAAAGACTCTCGCACCGTCTACCAGTTCCATGGCTGTCTGTTCCACGGCCATCCTAACTGCCCATTAACTACCGGTCGTGACGTTAACCCAGTCAATAAAAAACCTTTGACTGAGTTGTACGAAAAGACACGGGAAATTGGTGCCTATTTGAAGAACGAGTGCGACGTCACCTTGGTAAAAATGTGGGAATGTGAGTGGCAGCAATTGAAGAAAACCGATCGATCAATCGGTCGCTTTCTGAGCGCCACCTTCCCTACCCTGAAACCATCTTATATCAAATGTCGGTACCCGTTAACGGAAGAACAGATTCTCGCCTCTGTGCTAGACGAAACCTTGTTTGGTTTAGTCGAGTGTGACATTCATGTCCGCGACTCCCTAAAGGAGCATTTCTCGGAGATGACGCCCATTTTTAAAAATGTCGACGTCACGAGAGATGATATTGGGCCTTTCATGCGGGAATACGCCGAAAAACATAAACTCCTAACTACCCCCAGAAGGACGTTGATCGGCAGTTACGTGGGTAAAATTATTCTGTTGGCGACACCTTTGCTTCGCTGGTACCTGAACAAAGGCTTAGAAGTCACCTGTATGTACCAGGTGATTGAATATACGCCCGCGACGTGTTTTAAACAGTTTGGGGACACTGTTTCGGACGCGCGCCGCCAAGGAAATACAGATCCTGCCTATGCGATAACCAGCGAAACCATGAAACTGTTAGGTAACGCCGCCTATGGTAAAACGTTGACCAATAAGGCGAAGCACGTAGATGTCTCGTACACGACGGGAGAGGGTACTTCTAAATTAATAAACTGCCCCCGCTTTAGAAAAATGATTTTAGTGACGGATGACATCTTCGAAGTAGAAATGGCTAAAAAGAAAATTAGTTGGGACCTGCCCGAGCAGATAGGCTTTTTTGTTTACCAGTACGCCAAACTGCGCATGTTAGAATTTTATTACGACTGTTTAGGTAAATTTGTAGATAACAGATTTTCAGTTGTGCGAGACAGACACAGACAGTCTTTACTTGGCCCTTAGCGCGAGTAACCCAGCGGACGTTGTTAAGCCCGCTATGCGCCAGGAATTTTATAGCTCCTACGATCAGTGGTTCCCCGCCGAAGTGTGTCCCGACCATAGATCCGTTTTCGTAGCTAGTGAGGGTAAGATGCGCCTAGTTTGTCAAAAATTTCGCGAGCAAAAATTATACGACAAACGGACACCGGGCCTTTTTAAATTAGAATACGAAGGCAGTGGGATGGTTTCCCTCTGCAGCAAAACGTATCACTGTTTTGGTGACTACGACAAGACTACGACAAAAGGCCTCAACAAACACCACAACAAAGTAGACAAAAAAATACCTTCTTAGAAGTCCTCAACACCCAACAAGCACAGGGCGGGAAAAACGTCGGGTTTAGAACACACAACTCCGCCATATATACATACGAACAACACAGAAATGCCCTGTCTTATTTCTACATCAAGAGACAGGTGCATCCTGACAACGTCACCACATCTCCACTCAACATCTAAACTCTCTTCCACCCCCACATACACGTGCACACGCACAGATACCTAGGTATATGCACGCACAATACAACACAAACCCAATACAATACATAAACTCCCTACCCAAAAAAAATCTCTCTGCCACTATGTAAGCAACACCAACAAAACACACACAGATACCTAGGTATATACACGCACCCAACACAATACAGATACCTAGGCAGGTATATACACGCACCCAACACAAACACTCTCTGTCCTATTTTTACGACGTGACGACAATGTGACGACACATCTCCCTCAACCTCAAGGTCTGGCCTGCAACCTAAAACATAACTGTGATATATTTATTAAAGACCCTTTGCTACTGTGATATTCCATTTTATGTCTTGCCAATATGTACCCCTACTCATATAAATACTGTACACAACCCTTGCCAATATAAATATATAAATACTGTACACACCTCCCGTCTTCCACTATAAAAAATACTGTACATGTCACTATGTGATCATCTATGTTACCATATAAATACTGTACATGTCACTATGTGATCCTATGTGTTACCATATAAATAGTGTACAATGCCAATTTATACTCCTATGTGATATTTGAAAAAATACTGTACATGTCACTGTGGGATCCTATGTGTTATTTGAAAAATATTGTACAATGCCACTATATGATATTGTTATTTGAAAAATAAATTTTATTAACTAAATTCTTTGTTACCTATGTATATAGTACAACTGTTGTAATATATGTCTAAATATTGTAACCCCTGTTGTAATATATATATTGTAATATATGTCTAATTGTATAACTAAATATTGTCTTCCTGTTGTAATATGTACGTATAACTATTTGTAAAATAAACAACACATGCTGTAACACATAAATAAACCACACATAACAACACGCCCGCCATTATCGAACTTATATCTTGCTATATAAAAGTCATGCGCCTGCAGACTATATAAAAGGCATGGGCCTGCAGACTATATAAAAGTCATGTGCCTGCAGAAATACTAACCGTTTTGCGCATTGTATACTACTAATGTTACCTTTAGTGGGCGGACCTTGAGCTATGTTGATTAGGAAGATAATCTTTACTAAGATGTGATCTCATGTCATCCAATCTGAGCATATGTCTCCGGATTTGCTCCCTAGCGGGATGGGCGGAGCTGTGCAGAAAACCTGGTCTAAAGCGGGTTCCTGTGCAGAAAACCTGGTCTAAAGCGGGTTCCTGTGCAGAAAACCTGGTTTAAAGCGGGTTCCTGTGCAGAAAACCTGGTCTAAAGCGGGTTCCTGTGCAGAAAACCTGGTCTAAAGCGGGTTCGTTTTGCCTGACATTTTTACGTGGCTATCATGTGGTACAGGGGTGGATATGAAGATTTAAACTGAGACAGTGAGAGAGTCGGATCAGAGCTGAGAAGTAGCCAGATCGTCTTCTTGTGCAAAACGCGCCCTAGTACGATAACCAAGTGAGGTTTGGGCTGTTGGATAGTTGCTGTCTGTGCTAAGAGAGCTAACGACAAAGAGGTATGCTTACATATGAGTACATTTTTATAATACTTTAGATTTAGTAATATTAGATGTTTCAGATTTATTGCTTTTTAGAAATTATCTATCTATAACAGTTTGATAGAAGTTGATTGGCGATTTATGTGTTTTTAAGTGTAATTTCACTTATATCTCATCGCTATTTTCAACCGCGAGACTGTGTGTTAAATGTGTAAAGTACTAAGTGAATTTAGAAGAGGAATTCTAGTGTCGCATTGCGGTGTATACAAGTGTGTACTTATTACCATTATTATTATTATTTGTGTGGTGTTAAGTAATAGTTATATTGCATTCTTGTGAGCCGTAAGTGTGGTTAATTTTACATCAGTGATTGTTGTGAGAGAAAGATTAGCGCACCCTCTAGCTCCGTGAGTAGCATATGCCTATTATATTTATTATAGAGCTGTAAGAATAGAGTATATATTTGCTTGTTCTTTAGAGTAGCTAGGCCTCTCACATACTGATAAATTGATGTCATTTAGACCAGTGCGCTGTGTGGAATATTTCATCATAGATAGAAGTGCTTCAATTAAGTTTTCTCTCGCGTGATGATGTAGTTAGTATTTAGTAGGAGTATAAAGGCATTATTGTTGACTGAGATATGTTTATTGTATGATGACACATATACACAGACCTGCATGAACACACACAACACACACACACACATGGTCATTTAAGAGCATCTACTAGCATATTTTCACACATGTGTAACACCACACACAACATACACACACACACACACATGGACATATAAGTGCATGTACTTGCATATTTTCACACATATGTATGTATTATTACGTAGATGATGTTTGTCCATTAGTACGATGCTAGTTTATTTTGTTTCGTTTTATTTCAGAGAGTCCAGCAGTCTGTGCTGGGTTATATGGTGTTACGTAGAGAATACCTAAATAGCTTGGTTATAAGGTGTTGCTTAGGAATTGCCTTCAAAGTAAACTTGTGGACAACATTGTTTCTGTATGATTCAAATGCTACCTGATAGGGTTTCATTAATAAAAGTGGGACCCCTGCCATCAAGAGAGTTTTTCTGTGACTTTTTTTTTTTTTTTGTAAAACTTTTGCCTCGTTTTGGCGAGGCGCGTCCCGTTCAACCTAGTCGGTTATATTAGGGCGCATGTCCAAATATAAAAAACCCTTAGGTCTGAACTGTGGCTGCGGAACGTGTGTGAAAGTAGGTCAGAGAGAGTGACGATAACATTACATATGAATTCTTATTCTTCTTCACACATCGTCTTTGCACTGTCTATCTATCTATCTATCTATCTATCTATCTATCTATCTATCTGTCTATCTATCTATCTATCTATCTATCTATCTATCTATCTATCTATCTATCTATCTATCTATCTATCTATCTATCTATCTATCTATCTATCTGTCTATCTATCTATCTATCTATCTATCTATCTATCTATCTATCTATCTATCTATCTATTTATCTATCTATCTATCTATCTATCTATCTATCTATCTATCTATCTATCTATCTATCTATCTATCTATCTATCTATCTATCTATCTATCTATCTATCTATCTATCTATCTATCTATCTATCTATCTATCTATTTATCTATCTATCTATCTATCTATCTATCTATCTATCTATCTATCTATCTATCTATCTATCTATCTATCTATCTATTTATCTATCTATCTATCTATCTATCTATCTATCTATCTATCTATCTATCTATCTATCTATCTATCTATCTATCTATCTATCTATCTATCTATCTATCTATCTATCTATCTATCTATCTATCTATCTATCTATCTATCTATCTATCTATCTATCTATCTATTTATCTATCTATCTATCTATCTATCTATCTATCTATCTATCTATCTATCTATCTATCTATCTATCTGTCTATCTATCTATCTATCTATCTATCTATCTATCTATCTATCTATCTATCTATCTATCTATCTATCTATCTATCTATCTATCTATCTATCTATCTATCTATCTATCTATCTATCTATCTATCTATCTATCTATCTATCTATCTATCTATCTATCTATCTATCTATCTATCTATCTATCTATCTATCTATTTATCTATATATTTATCTATCTATCTATCTATCTATCTATCTATCTATCTATCTATCTATCTATCTATCTATCTATCTATCTATCTATCTATCTGTCTGTCTGTCTATCTATCTGTCTGTCTGTCTGTCTGTCTGTCTATCTATCTATCTATCTATCTAATCTATATATCTATCTATCTATCTATCTACCTTACCTATCTATCTATCTATCTATCTATCTATCAATCAATCTATCTATCTATCTATCTATCTATCTATCTATCTATCTATCTATCTATCTATCTATCTATCTATCTATCTATCTATCTATCTATCTATCTATCTATCTATCTATCTATCTATCTATCTATCTATCTATCTATTTATTTATCTGTAAATCTATCTATCTATCTATCTATATATCTATCTATCTATCTATTTATCTATATATCTATCTATATATCTATCTATCTGTCTGTCTGTCTATCTATCTATCTATCTATCTATCTATCGATATGTCTCTCTGTCAGTCTGTCTGTCTGTCTGTTTTTCTGTATGTATGTATGCATTGAATAAGGAACCACTAGAAGCGCAGCTAAATGTTCTTTAGGCTGACAAATACAGACATTTAACGAAGGGAAGAAATCACAGCCATCAAAGGGTTAAAGAGTGAAAAAAGCTCCTGGTCACTACAATTTAAATGCTGAGTTATTTAAGACAAACCCTGAACTAGCAATAGAACTATTAGAACCACGATTTACACAAGTCTGAAAAACAGAGACAACACCAATGGAGTGGAATAAAGGACTAATTGTCAAATTGCTCAAGAAGAGCGACCTTGCAGAATGTAACAACTGGAAAGGCTTTACTCTCCTTTCAGTTCCCAGTAAAATACTATGCAGAATAATTATCCAAAGAATTTCAAGAGCAGTAGACCATAAACTGAGGAGAGAACAGGCGGGATTCAGGAAGAACAGAACATGTACAGATAATATATTCACCCTCAGGAACATTATAGAGCAGTGCTCAGAATGGCAGAGACAACTATACTTTTAACTTTGTTGATTTTGAAAAGGCTTTTGACAGTATACACAGGGACAGCCTATGGAAAAGACTGGGGACTTTTGGAATTCTAGCAGAACTGTTTCGATCATAAAAAGCCTCTATACTAACTGTAATATTGAGCAGAGCAACTTAACTTTTGGATTGAATAAAGGAGTACGTCAGGGATGCCTCTTATCAACCACTTTATTTTTAGATAGTCATAGACTGGGTGATGCGCCATACAAAATGTATTTTTCGGCCGAATACCATCACCAACCAAAAACTACTTACTCGGGGTAACCAAGAGAAAATGCACACCATCATAGCTGGCAGAACCTGGAGTTTGGTTGGCCACTTCTTCAGAAGAGATCCCAATGCCAGCCCAAGAACATCTATGCTATGGACTCCTGGAGGAAAGCGAAGGAGAGGACGAACAAAAAACAACTTGACGGAGAACTGTGGAGGATGAGATGCAAAGAACGAAACAGATCTGGTAAACTGCAGAAGGATGGCCACCGACCGAGCGAAGTGGAAGCAGTTTGCTGCCACGCTACAAGGCGTTATGGCCACTGACTGCTTTGACAGCCGGCGGCTAAGGATCAAAGAAGAGAACTTCACAAATTATGCTTTTACTCCGATATAAATTACTCTTAATCTTTTAATTTCCTGATCTAGAAGTAGAGTCAATAATCAATAATCAACCATGCATGAAAATATTAAATTTATTTGATGATTACACAGGGTTATCTGCACTACGGTCCTAAACTCTCACTACAGTTGGGGGAGATGAAGAGATACCAGGTGCTCATTGTGATACTAGGAGAGAAGGAGAGGTAAACGAATCGTAGGGAATTTGGGGATGGGTGTTGGGAGGGCACCACCATCATAAATAATATGGTCATTATCTTGATTGTTTAATTCTTGTGCATGTGATCGAGTCTGCGCCTAGGATATTGCATATATGGGTGTGAGTACATGACATATGTATTATGTGTGATGTTACATGTGTATGGCTGTCGCGTGTTTGTCTCCCCTGCTCTGCAGTAGTGGTCAAACAACGGCCAAACGTAGAGTATAATGATAAGGGTATTCAAAGGTATCAACCTTCGCTCAATATTACTCTTGGCAGACGATATCAAACTCTTTAATTCTCACCGTTTGTACGTCGGTCACATCTAAGGGATGCAACTGTGGTTGAAAGGTAGACATTAATTGTTTCCCTTATATGTACTCTCCCGAAAATAATAACACTCAACGAAGAAAAGTCCATGAATTGTGCAACACAAAGTGAATGACAGCGATATATGAATAAAATGTAAGTTTTTGATTATAGAACCCAGTTTCGTTCCGGAAACGGATTTAACTTATCATGTTGTTAAAAATAACCTTAAAATGTAAGTTTTTTTTATTGTTTCTTCAAGACAAAATTTTAATTTAAAGTATTGCAGACTTATTGTTGGAGCTACTCGCTTGAAATGAAACGGTTTATTGGAGCATATATACCATGATTTCCGATGATCCCAACGACGCTGTTGATTTCCCAACCGAGTTCCTTAACGAGCAGTACCCATCAGGAATGCCACCGCATTTGCTGAAATTAAAGGTTGCTGCATGTATCATGTTATTGCGAAATCTGAACGCAAAAAACGGTCTATTGAATGGCACGCGTTTGGTCATAAAAGTCTTGCATCGGAATTCCATTGATGCAGAAATTATCACTAGTAGTAATAAGGGAGAACGAGTCTTAATTCCTCGCATTGACTTAGAACCAAGCTAGCTCAGTTTGCCATTTAGGATGCGACGTCGTTAATTCCCAGTGATTTTATCATTTGCGATGATGGCGATCAACAAGGCACCAGGACAATCTTTTGATCACGTAGGAGTTTTCCTTCCTGAACCTCTTTTCGGACACAGCCAGGTCTATGTTGCCCTCACCCGAGAAGCAAATCTTGAAAGTTTTTGATAAAAACCCTTTTTATGAGGGAACATTCTTTGAAACAAATCCACGCACTTTCACAAAAAATGTAATCAAAGAACATTTATATTAAATTAAAAAGTATTACAGTTTTTTTATTTACTTCCGTCATTATTGACGGGTTATTGCTAGTAAATATAAGAATGATGCTTCTTCTTCATGGAGCCTCACAGTAATTTTAAGAAATGAAGCATATTAACTGACATCATCTGAGCTGCCATAAACTGTTTATGTTTCCGCCCCTTCTGTGAGGAAAACGAAATTTGCTCGTATTTTTTTAACCCTCAACTGAAATTATTCAGTAAATTATTACTTTAATAGCTCTGAACGGTTATGTATTGAAGTTATCTGAGCGCAGTTTACTCAATAATGGTAAAATCAACTATCCTGGTGGTAATGCTGGGGGTAACCACTCCAATTGTGAAGCAGTCAGCAGTTCCTGCAGAAGTGGTTCATGAATGAATTCATCTTATTTGCTGAGGTTGCCAACTTCGCATGAACCTGTACAACTACAGGCACATTACACATGTTAAATGTAAAAATATAAAATGATAAAATGTACATATTACAACTTACCCCGATTACCAGGAGTGAATTTACAAACTTTTTGCACAGAAAAACTTCCGAATAGTATTGGGCCGCTGGCTTTAAAAGGTCGTCTTACAGGTGGCCGGAATATTACTTTAATTATAATTCCACTGTTATTTTGTATGTAGGTTCCGAGGACTCGTGATTTTAAGTACTTTAGCCGAGTTTTTCTTTCTGTGTAATATCAAAAGATTATCTAATACTTGGTCCTGTCCTTATTTTGGAATCCTATTTCTATTCGTTATCCTGGCTGCCTGAAATGTTTTCTTCTTGGCGAGATGAAAATGCAGCAAAGCAGTCCCAAAATTGTGCAGATTATGAGCGACATTTTCGCGCACCCGCCCGTGTTGTTTCGTTGGGAAAAAAAATTCCAATCAGAAGTGGTTTATTAGCACTTCCATGCCAATCCAACCACAATATTAGGGTCTAATATCAGTACGGGTATGTTTTCTCACACTACCCTATTCTATAGCACATTCTGCATGACACACAAGATATTTTCTTTATTTATCATTTACAAATTCAATTTCGTGTCTTTCATGACCATATAAGGTCTCGCTTCCTTTTTTTTGTTTTTTAGCCTGTCATGTTTACAAACTCACTACTTCACACATCTAGCATTATAATCTCCTCCCAGATGTTATTTCTTTGTAATTGTTTATTACAACCCATTTCATGTGCCAGAAATACAGGCTTTTACCAAGAAAGAAAGATATTCCAAAGAATTCATACAGCATTACGGATTTTTATTCATTCTCTCATTATGTGAACATTTACAAGGTTGATATATATACAGTATTATTAAACAATATTACGGAATTGATAAAAGCCAGCTCCAAAACTCATAAATGAGATGTCTGAGGAGGGTGGTTAGAGTAACAAGAAGAGGCATGGTCCGCAACCAGACGATACGTCACGGTCTCAATATCCCAGCCCTGGCAGACCCGAGTAGAAGAGTTCCAATCACGATGAGTGGCCATGTCTGCAGAATGGGAGAAGATCGGCTACCACGACAAATGTGAGAAACCAAGAGCCACGGATCGAGACCTCCAGGCAGACCCAGAGTTCGCTGGAGGTTATTAGATAATCTCTGAAAGACCGAGGACTAGATTGAAATCAGGCCAGGAGAAAAACAGCCGATAGGATGGTATGGCTCTTTCTCTATCTCTCTCTCTCTTTCTCTCTCTCTCTCTCTCTCTCTCTCTCTCTCTCTCTCTCTCTCTCTCTCTTTCTCTCTCTGTGGCAATTCTCTACATCCCAGGGCGGACGATGAACTACTTAGTAAGTATGGCTGAGAGTAGATCTAAACAGCACACGTTCGCTGCTGTGTTTTTCTTAACAGAAATACATCACTGAAACGAAAACAATCGAAATACTACATATCGGTGTTTCTGTTAGTTCTACATACCAACCAGAACAGACAATTGGCATATCAGATAAACAACTACTTCGTCTATAAAGTACTGCACCTTTTAAACTTATATCTGCCTAGATAGCTAACGTTTCCTGACTTTTAATAAACCTTAAAGACAATATCGACATCTTTTTTCCACCTAGAAACGCCGAGTATAAAGCTTTGCTGGAAATGATACCCTCTATGATGGCGAGTGATCGATTAACAAAGAGAGTTCTGGTAATAGACACATGCCATGAAAGAGCCAATGTTCCAGATGTTCTCAGGCGATATGGCTGCTTCGTACTGCAGGAAAACATGGGTGGTGTGTGTGAAAGAAGTCAAGGCGCACGTGGTGGTGGAAACCAGAATCCTATAGATGATATCATCAGAAACTTTGTGGGTGAAGACTTAGATGTTTTAATGCGACTGTTTTGTTTTGTTGTTAACCAGCAATGGCCGTGTACCTAGAGTCGATATGGATGCACCAGGATCGCTGTTAGATTCTCTTACTAAATTCAGAACAAAGAAACCTTCGCTGTTAAGATGTCTAAAAACGTAAAATTAGATAAGCATGTGATGGCTGCTTACATTTTTTTCTAAACATTTTCATTCCTTCATGCTTTATGTTGAATAACTATGTTCTTGCATTAATTTATGTTATATTTATTGTAACAGCTTTAAATTATTTTACTAAAACTATTAATATTGCTATTTTATTGTGTGTTATATACATGTACAGTAAGTAAAACTGCTGGCGACTAATCATTTATTTCAACTTCTGCTAGCAACAAATCATTTATTTTAACTTCTGCTAGCAACAAATCATTTATTTTAACTTCTGCTAGCAACAAATCATTTATTTTAACTTCTGCTAGCAACCAATCATTTATTTTAATTTCTGCTAGCAACCAATCATTTATTTCAACTTCTGCTAGCAACCAATCATTTATTTCAACTTCTGCTAGCAACCAATAATATATTTCAACTTTTGCTAGCAACCAATCATTTATTTCAACTTCTGCTAGCAACCAATCATATATTTCAACTTTTGCTAGCAACCAATAATTTATTTAAACTTCTGCTAGCAACCAATCATTTATTTCAACTTCTGCTATCAACTGATCATTTCTTTCGCCTTCTGCTAGCAACCAATCATTTATTTCGCCTTCTGCTAGCAACCAATCATTTATTTCGACTGATTTTTTATTCTATTTAAAGCGAAAGCATTATAAGGTTTGTAAAGAACATGTTAGTGATAGCAAGTTAGAAAAAGAAATTTAAAACACAAAGAACACCAACAGTATAGATGATAAAACAGTAATTATGAGGAAAATCAGAAATGAATTATACGATACTTGCATGGTAAACCTAATGACTAAATTTCTCAGAGTAGTGAGTACTAAAAGAGTCTCTAAAAAAACGGGAGTTTGCAGAGGTTAATGTTAAAATGAAACGGAACAATTTTGAACAAAAAAATAATAAGCTACAATAAGTAGTTGTTATAATAACAGTACACCGGAATACAGTTAAAAGTGCGACTCAGAAACAATGAATAGATAAGTCAAACAAAATTTCGCTGAAGACGCAATAAATAGGTCAGAGATACGAGTGACAACACTTTATTATACCCAGATCTAAAGGTCTTTTATATTTGGACATGCGCCCTGATATAACCGACTAGGTTGAACGGGACACGCCTCGCCAAAACGAGGCAAAATTTCGTTTTAAAAGTAAATAAAAAAATTTTAAAACTTAATGTAGACATACAAAATGAATTGTACTATACTGATAGAGTTGACAATCTAAAGAGTAAGAAACGCGCCTTTAAAACACGACTATGCAGAATCCAATCCCGGAACAATCTTAAACAAATTGTTTGCTGAAAATTCTTATTCTACTGTCACTCTGTTTTTTTCAGCCATCTCCCTTCAGCTCCGGAAGGAGAATAGGCCTTCAACAAACACGTTCCAGTTCACCTTGTCCCGTGCCATCAGCTCAATTCTGTCCACGTCTACCTCGTCTTTTACATTTCTGTCTGAACTTCTTCTTATTTTTAATACTAGAATATTACTTTCATATTTTCTATTGTTACATAATGTTTACTTTTATTACTGGAAAATTACTTTCATATTGGCTATTGTTACATACTGCTTTACTTTTATTACTGGAATATTACTTTCATATTTGTTATTGTTAAATAATGTTGTACTTTTATTATTTGAATATTACTTTAATATTTGTTTCTGTTACATACTGCTTTACTGTTATTACTTGAATAATACTTTCATAGTTGCTATTGTTACATAATGTTTTACTTTTATTACTTGATTAATACTTTAGTAATTATTATTATTATAAACAGTTTTAATTTTATTACTTGAATATTACTTCAATTTGTTATTGTTACATAATGTTTTACTTTTATTACTTGATTAATACTTCAGTTTGTTATTGTTACATAATGTTTTACTTTTGATTACTTGAGTACTACTTTAATATATGCTATTGTTATATCCTTTTTTACTTTTATTTGTTGAATAATAATTTAATATTTGTTACTGTTACACACAATTTGTTTCTGTTCTTACTGTAATGTGTGTTATTGTTATATACTGCTTTACTTTTTTTTTTCTTGAGTAATATGTTAGTGTGCGTTATTGTAATGCAGTGTAGACAGAGTATCACTTTGGAAATTCATGAGGCATTATGTAATCCCATTGAAGTTCATTGACTTAATAAAGAAAACTTATGAAGACAGAACATGCTTCATGAAGGACAACTTACAGAACCGTTACCGATAAGAACTGGAGTGCGACAGGGATGCCTCTTTCTATTGGCTGTAAATGGGGGTTATGAAAACTTCGACAGCAACCAATAGAAAATGGAATCCAGTGGACACTGACTAACCAGCATGACGATCTAGATTTTGTCGATGACTTCTGTCCCCTACTATGCTTTTTTCAGCTGCTATGGCTTATTGATTTATGCTTAGGATAATTCGTCTTGCTTATCAATTAGTCAGAATATTTGTTAACTTTTTCTTTACAAAGTATAACAGTAGTTTCACTTGATTAATTATTATTACGTTACCTCCCCATGCTGTGTGACGTGCATGGAAATCACACGCTGGAATAATTTTGTTCATTATTCGTGTACTAATTTTTTGCAATATCATAGTCATTATTATTTCATTAGATGTTGTTGATATTCATAAATACAGCAACATGGACGGAGCTGCCGACTGCACCAAGTTGCGATGTTCCCTACGGCACCACCTCAGATTGAGCGAAAATAAGTTCTCACAACGAGCAGAAGAGAAAGGAACAGGCCGAAAAGATCACCTGGAAAAAAAAAGCATATGAGGACTATCACCTCAAAGGCCATTACCATTGTCAGTCATGACTGAAGGGGCTGCTACTAATACTACACTTTTTTAAAGTTTAAATGAGTATTCTCATGTCTCTTTGATTAACCGAACTGTTTAATTAACCGAACTATTTGATTAACCAAACTTCTTGATTAACGGAACCAACCTTGTCCCCACTAGTTCGGATATTTGAAGCTATACTGTATATCAAATATTAGTGTAATTAATATTATAGCTTGTTTTTTACGCTGAATTTTTTGTTATAGAAATCTTAACTGCTCTGAAGTCATTGTACTTTATAATAAACTTAACACAGACTAGCTAGGGCGTTGGCGCAGCTGGCGAGTCTTTTGTAGGGCTTTATGCTAGCAGATAGATAATGTTGGTCCTTTTCAGGACTTAGTATCTATCAACGCTGATCGGGTTAGCAGTCAACAGAGTTGACTTTTTTTTGGGGGTGGTAAATGCGCTCTGCTATAACCAAATAGTTTGAAAGGAACGCGCCTCGCCAGAAGAAGGCCAAAAAAAAAATAATAATAATAATAACTGAACCGTAATTGTTGTCCCTCTATTTATGTTTTTTTTTTAAACTGTATAAAATGTTAGAAAAATATTTCCAATGTTAATTATGGAATTCAGAAAGTGATGACAGCATTTACAGGTGTTGCTCAATTTGTTTGTTCCTCAATTTATATTTTTGTACCTGCTTATTTTTTGCTTTTGCTGTTAATAAGCTGCGTTTCCATCTCACCTTCTTTTAGCATACAGTAGACCGCCGATTACCCGAACTAACTGGGACAAGGCTGGTTCGATTAATCAAATAGTTCGGATAATCGAACATAAATTGGAATACACAGTTTATATAATGCAATATGTAATTAGGTCCACAATTAACATCACTGGAGACTGTCCACACAGTAGCTAAAGCCAAAACTTGATTTTTAACTCCTGTAATGCGTCTGTGGCCTAATGGATATGAACGCAGTTTCATAATCCAGATATACCATGTTCGAAACCTGCTGCAGGCGGTTTGGTAGCAGATCGCTTTGTGCGGATTTTTAACAATGGTATAAGCGCCGTACCGTTCAGAAAGCAAAGGCAAACTACTGAATAAAAAAAATGCCTAGAAAAATCAAAAACAGACAATAAAAACTGGGGTTGATTGCGACGTCCTGTAAAGGATAAGCAACTAACTTCTTTTAATGACAAATTAAGACTTTCTTATACTGCACATATCTTCGAACAAATAATCAGAAAAGAGTGCACTAAGCGACAGGAGTAATAATTGAGCATAGCAATAAGTGCACTAAGCGACAGGAGTAATACTTCAGCATAGCAATAATTGCACTAAGCGACAGGAGATGAACAAGCAGGTTTTGACAAAACAGATCCTGTACAACCAAATAGCCACTTTGAGAATAATAGTTGCACAAAGTCTGGAATGGAATTCACCACTATACATTGGATTTGTGGACTACGAAAAGGCATTTGACAGTGTAGACAGAGAATCACTTTGGAAATTGATGAAGCATTATGGAGTTCCCCTGAAGATCATTAATTTAATAAAGAAAACATGTGAAGACATGACATGCAGAGTTCTTCATGAAGGACAGCTTACAGAACCGTTTGGGATAAGAACAGGAGTGCGACAGGGATGCCTCTTGTCTCCATTTCTTTTCTTACTAGCAATAGACTGGGTTATGAGAACATCGACAACACACAACAGAAATGGAATCCAATGGACTCTGAATAAGCAGCTGGATGATCTGGATTTTGCTGATGACTTGGCTCTTCTGTCCCATAACCGTAATCAGATGCAGGACAATTTGAAAACACTCGATGAGAGGTCACTGCAACTGGGTCTGAAAATACACAGGGAAAAGACAAAGCTAATGAGAATAAATGCAGGTAATGATAGCAGGGTTGAACTTGAAGAAGCACCAATACAAGATGTAGAACCGTACACATATCTTGGCAGCAATATAGACAAAGTTGGAGGGACAGGCAGTAATATCAAAATAAGAATACAAAAAGCAAGAGAGCTTTCATTGCATTGGGAAATATATGGAGATCAAGAGAAATCGGATCCAACACGAAAATAAGAATCTTCAACTCAAATGTGAAGTCAGTCCTATTGTATGGCTCTAAGACATGGAGAACAACAAAGACAACTACCAAAAAAGCTACAGACTTTCATAAATGGGTGCTTGCGTAGAATAGAGCGATTAAAATGGTATGACAAGGTTACCAACGTGAAACTGATGACAAGAACTAGACAAATGCCAGTGGAACAAGAGATGAGAAGAAGACGATGGCGATGGATAGGACACACACTGAGGAAACCTGTTGATAGCATTACAAGGCAGTCCTTGTTCTGGAATCCCCAGGGCAAGAGAAGCAGAGGTAGACCAAGAAGCACATGGAGAAGAGAGCTGAAAACAGAGGTGAAAATGATGAGGAGAACATGGAAAGAACTTGAGATGATGGCACGTGACAGGAGGACTTGGCATGTGTTTGTTGAAGGCCTATGCTCCTTTGGAAGTAGAGGGTTATGAATGAATGAATGAATAGCAATAATTGCACTAAGCAACAGGAGTAATACTTCAGCTTAGCATTAAGTGCTCTAAGCGACAGGATTAATACTTCAGCTTAGCAATACGTGCACTAAGCGACAGAAGTAATACTTCAGCTTAGCAATAAGTGCGCTAATCGACACGATTAATACTTCAGCATAGCAATAAGTGCACTAATCGACAGGAGTAATACTTCAGCTTAGCAATAAGTGCACTAAGCGACTGGAGTAATACTTCAGCTTAGCAATAAGTGCACTAAGCGACAGGAGTAATACTTCAACTTAGCAATAAGTGCACTAAGCGACAGGAGTAATACTTCAACTTAGCAATAAGTGCACTAAACGACAGGAGTAATACTTCAGCATAGCAATAAGTGCACTAAACGACAGGAGTAATACTTCAACTTAGCAATAAGTGCACTAAACGACAGGAGTAATACTTCAGCATAGCAATAAGTGCACTAAGCGACAGGAGTAATACTTCAACTTAGCAATAAGTGCACTAAGCGACAGGAGTAATACTTCAACTTAGCAATAAGTGCACTAAACGACAGGAGTAATACTTCAGCATAGCAAAAAGTGCACTAAACGACAGGAGTAATACTTCAGCATAGCAATAAGTGCACTAAACGACAGGAGTAATACTTCAGCATAGCAATAAGTGCACTAAACGACAGGAGTAATACTTCAACTTAGCAATAAGTGCACTAAGCGACAGGAGTAATACTTCAACTTAGCAATAAGTGCACTAAACGACAGGAGTAATACTTCAGCATAGCAATAAGTGCACTAAACGACAGGAGTAATACTTCAGCATAGCAATAAGTGCACTAAGCGACAGGAGTAATACTTTAACTTAGCAATAAGTGCACTAAACGACAGGAGTAATACTTCAGCATAGCAATAAGTGCACTAAACGACAGGAGTAATACTTCAGCATAGCAATAAGTGCACTAAACGACAGGAGTAATACTTCAGCATAGCAATAAGTGCACTAAACGACAGGAGTAATACTTCAGCATAGCAATAAGTGCACTAAAAGTAGATACTGTATTTTTTTGCGGCTGCAGTGGTGGTTCGGATAATTGACGGTTCGGATTATTGACTTTCGGATAACCGACGTTCTACTATATTTTGATTTTCTACTTTCCAATCTGCTAATTTAGTTATATTCTTGACTTTTTGTAATTGACGGGTTTTCATACTGTTCAAGATTACTTTATTACGTTTATTATTGTGGTAGTCCCATTGAACGTTGGGGACTTATTGTTATTGTTATACAGAATTGACATCATTGCATCTCCGGGCAAACCCATAGGTGTCATCAGTAGATGTTGAAGAGTGTGAATGCTAACTGTTCCTGTTGCTCGCTTGTTATAAACACGACGGATGCATCCTCTCATACGTCCATCTCTGCTAGCCTGACGTTTGATGATATATTCCAACAGTCTTAACCTTGATGATTCATCCATTGCAGTGTCATTCTCTAACAAGCGATCATTAATTGTTCTCAGTATCTCTCCCTTATCTATATCTAGTGTTGGATAGTGAGATGTTTGAGACTTCACTCTACTATCCAGCTTTGACATGTTTTGTGACCAATTCCCTTCCTTTGCCTTCCCTAACTCAAGAGTTGTAGCTCATTTACAGCTAGGTAGTCTGAAGCGTAACACCGCAGTGTTTCAAACTCGGTACTTTTCCCACGAAAGGCCAGCACTCTAAATATCTGCCCATCGGGGGCTCTCTTTCGAATGGTATCTCCTGTTAATCATTGTTTAGGTACTTCTTTCTGTTGTATATGTTTTTGTGATTACTTGATTTGATTTATCTCGTGTGTTACAGTAGGGCCCCGCTTGTCGGCGTTCCGCTGAATCGGAGGTGTTCAATTATATTCGTGTTCATTATGTTCGGCTCTTGTTCTGCTCTTTCGGCGTTTTTCGGCAACACGCGCTTAGGAGCTGCGTCCGGTAATTGTGTCGGGCGCCATTTTGTTGTCGCTAATTCAGTATATTTACAACATTTGTGAGCTCAACGTCTATCTGTTTTCTAGCACATTTCCAAACTTTCAAACTTTTAAAATGTATTATAGCATATTATATATTATATTGTTTTGTTTTTTTTTCTTAACTAATTACAGTGCCATCTAATAGTAGTATTGATAAACAGAGTCGTAAGTCTTTTACTTTAGATTGGGAATGTTAAGGTCTGATGTTGTTCTTTCAATACAAATGACTTTTAACATAGGTAAATCAATTAAATACCTGTTAAAGTCAGTTATTTAACTGGAACCACCGAGACTTTATACCCCTCACACTTAATATTATTTGGAATTTCTGTCTGATTTTATCTCGTTTTTGTTTGTTTTTTGTTTTGTTAAACATTCAAGCAAAATTGGTAATTGTATTTTGCCATATTTACAATGATTTGACAGGTGCGATGTCACTTTCACATATCGGCAGTTGATCATATTACTTGGAATTTAAATCAATTTAAATCCTAATTATAACCCATTGGAGGTTGAACGGGATATTTTCATCGTTAAATTAAAAATAAAAAATCTTACTTTAAATGCTGTACATTAATTTTACTTTCTCATCGTTTTTATATCTTTTACGCACTTAATATATAATAGTGCAAGCATGTTATCAGGATTTTATATGCATCTGCAAGTTTAAAAAAGGCTATGTTCCACTTTTCGCCTGTTTCCACTTTTCGGCGGCAGTTTGGGACTTAACCCGATGTATGAGCGGGGTTTTAATGTATTTCCATATCTCGATGTTGTATTTATTGTATGGTTTTTTTTAAATTTGTTTCGCTTTGCTTGGGATAACGACCAGATGACAGCTTGTGGGTGATGATGTAGTATAATTTTTAAATATTGTATTAGTTTTATTTGCACTTCTGGAACTGCACATGAAAGATTCTCTACAGGCTTTCTACAATGAGGCCAGCTGCAGTGCCGGCTCCGTATTCCATAGGGGGCAGATAGGATTTGGTTTGATTTTAATGGCCATCTTCATATCACACGGACTACTCCATCAGTGCTCTGATATCCTCCTTTAGATCACACAAGGAGGATCTCAGCACAGTGCACTAGCTCCGTAGCACCTTCGAGGATCCAAATGTTTGTATACAGAAATAACATCTTCTATAAATATGTTTTAGTGGTGGGTGGGTGTTCAATTTTGAAATTTTGAATTGGGAGCAGAAAGGGAAATGAATGAATATGACCTGTACGTCACGTGTAGTTCGAGGATTTGTGAATGGACGAAGACTGCTCCCTCGTTAGAGACAACAAAAATAACGTTGTCCATGAGACTGTCAACCTACTTGTGTAACAGTAATTGCTATAGAAACCGCCGCATCAAGAGGACATGAATTCTTTGATGCAGTAATTCCTACAAGGGGACTAGCCACAATGGTGGCTCCATGGTCCGTAAAGAAAAGAAGAATTTGGTCTGTTGATAATGTGGACTTCCTTGGTAGCGTCCACTGTGGTTACCTAAAAGTTTGTACATTTTCTGTTTGTTGTTTATTATTCTACTAGCTATAAGTACCCGGCTTTGCCCGGATTTTTTCTCTAATAACGTTTTATGAAACTTCACAAAATGTAAAAGTCAAACTATGATATTCGGATAAATTTGTATTTTTTGTTCTTTTAATTCACATGTTACATTTAATATAATTGACTACTTTCTTACATGTTTACTTATCATTATTTTCAACATTTATTTTTGCAACATTATTCCAGTGCTCCCTAATAAACAACATTTATGATGTTGCTGCCTGGATTAAAATAACATAACTGTTCGTGTGAAAATGGATTTTGTAAGTAAATGATTGCTACTTTAAAAGACTATCCTTGATCCGTGCTTACAGTAACTGCAAATGCACACGGCACACAATATTGCTATTCCTGATGCTGTAACCGCAAGATGAGTTTTAGCAAGAAGCAAATTAATAAGACATATTTTTGCTTTCCGACCTAGCGCACCAAGAAAGAATAGTTCACCATTGCTTTTTTTTAACGTGTTTACTACTTTTTTCGTAGCACACCCCTTTGAAACATTTTGCATAGTTGCTTATATTAGGAGGCTTATTATGTTCTGTGACAATTTTCTCTATTTTATGTGTTCTATATTCTGTGCTGTTTTTACATAAGCAATCTATTTTATAAAAGACCTAGTGATTGCGTTGAGCTGTAATTTTTAATTTGCCCCATTTTGCAAAGTGCGATCCATTCAACTTAGACGCACGGTCCTGTTGGTTATATCAAAATGCATGTCCAAGTAAAAAAGAAATTTCGGCCTGGTTTATTTTTAACTTAGAGCGTATTTTTAAAAATAATATTTTGCCTTGCTTTGGGGAGGAGCGCCTCGTTTAACCTTGGAACAGGGTCCCGTCGGTTATACGTTGGAGCACATCTAATAAACATGACCTTTTGTTTAGTCTTATTGTGTACGTTACTGAGCTTTTTTTTAAAACAAATAAATTAGATTCAGCCTCCTCTTGGCGAAGGGCGCTCCGTTCAGCTGAACTGAGACCGTCGGTTATATTAGGGAGTAAGTCCAAAAAGAAAAGGTTTATAGAATAAGTATACAATTTTGACTTTTTTAAAATTTATAATGTTGCCTCCTTAGGGCAAGGCGCGCTCCGTTCAATCTAGACACAGTAACTCTGTTAAATTAGGACGCATGTCCAGATATAACAGACCTTCCGTCTGGTTGTTTAATTTCAGCTGACATATATGATTAGGAATTATAGCAGTTCTCTATCAAATAGATTCCGCCTTGTCAAACTGAGTGCATTCGAATAGCATAGTAATATTTACTTAAATGCTATATAAAAACTAGATTTTTTTAAAATATTCCCACTTAAATTAATAATGCGCAATTAATAACTTTGAATTGCGTTTTAAAATAAAAACTGTATCATTTGGCTTACTTCCCTAGAGTCTGATATTACATGAATTTAATTTTTCCACTTGTCGCCACAAATTACGGAAAAATATAAAAATAGTACGATTCTATAGTAGTTCTTGGCTCGTTTTGTCGAAGCACGCTTTATTCATCCTACAGAATGCTCATTTGTTTTATTATGCGTGAAACTGGTAATCGAAATTTGGAAAATTACTAAATGCTACCAATTTCAGCTCAGAATGTTTCATTCGAACTAAAAGCGTCAGTTTCGCACAGTATTATTAGCAAAAGTTCTGTAAAAACTGAAAATCAATTTAGATTGTCATTCAAGCTGAAAGTGTACATTTGAACATTTTAATTTTTTTTTTTTTTTTTTTTTTTTTTTTTGTTTTTTTTTTTTTTTTTTGCTTTGACACAACTGACGCATTAATAGAAAATTAATTTCACACTGAAAAAGAAAGTATTGGATGCATTCAGAGCGCATTATTATTGCCTACTTTTATTTGAATATGGCTCTATATTAAATTGTCATTGGTTTTAATATATGACGATACTGTTCATTTAGAATTATAATCCGCCTTGGAAAATTATTTCCTTTATAATTGCATGGTAACATTAACGGAAATGCTATACAAAACTAAAAGTTGTTTTGAATTTTCACTTAAATAAAAGTGTATAGTTAATCATTTTAAATTGCGTTGTAAAATAAAAAATTGGGGTTGCTAATTATAAAAATGTATTAATGTTTGTATCATTTGAATTATTTCCTTGATTTCTCTTGCCTCGTGAATTCCATTTATTTCCGTTTATTACGGCCTTTACGCGCATTTGAAAACATAATGAGAATATTTTTTAAAAACGTTTCGTCAAAAGTAAAACATTCTGCTGAACAAGAGCTTCACGGCGTTCTCCGGACGACCCTAATTAGTAACTCTGCCAATTTTTTTTCAAGAAGCAGTTTTAAGATATGCAGATTTGTATACGAGACATGGACACATACATACTTTGTCTTTTATACTCATAAATAATGCTTGTTCTCTGTGATTAATTTGTTAGTATATTTCTTTAATATGTTTGTTTTTCTATAGAATATCTGAGTTTGTTATCCACTCTACAAGGCCATACAGACTGCTAGTTTGGCAATGTGCGCTATATCTGGTTGCTCCCCATAATGTTTTAGCTTGCCTGCTACAAGGTCTGCAGCAAATTTAGAAAATCAGTGGGTTTTTAGAACAATGGCTCACAAGATAAGACTACTCTTCTTCGATTGTGAATGAAGCAAAGCTAGGCGCAGGGAATAGTGTACTTCGCAGCCAGTTTCCGTGCTGCATTCAATGTAGCCGAAGCCAATAGTAAAATTTACACGTATTCATGGTTTTATAGTTCATGAAACACGGTTGGTCATGTGGTAATGGGGTAATGTAGTTTAATTTATTTATTTTACTTAAATAAAATAAATGAACAATTAGTAATGTTTTCGCCGCAAATGATTTCATCCGGCTTATCTTTCATTAAAAACAAAAATGTGTTTGCAAACATGTCCGTCATTTTCGGCACATAAAATAGTTACAGCACCATATGAAAAGTGACATCATATGACAACTTAAACCGGAAAATAATAATTCAAAATCCCAGCGTAGTGCTGTTACAGGGCGCCACGGTTGTCAAAGCGGTTAACATCGATGATTGCATGACACTTTCTATTTTTACTACAAGAGATCTTATGTGTCTCTGTCCCTGATAAACATTAGGTAAGAACAATATGTATTATATTTAAGTTGCATTTGAACAAGTTGTTGTATATTTATTCTATATTAAAATAACATTGAAAAAGATTAACTAAATTTATCAAATAATCAGAAATATTCAATGTTGTTTTTTTGTGGTCAGACTGATTCCCTTGGAAAACGAAGGGGTAATATTAAGTTAAAGGTAGTCTCATAGCAGATACTTCCGTATGGGGTGTAAAGTGTTAGAGACTTCACGGTACTAGGTCCAGCATTGAGAGGTGGGGTGACCAGTTGCCTTCCTCTCTGCCTTTTCCTTCCTTAACTCAAGAGTCAGGTACCCATTTACAGCTGGGTAAACTTGAGCGTGACGATACCGTGATCGTACCCGGCACCTTTATCGCGAGAGACCAGCTCTCTAACCACTGTGTCAAATTTCAACACCTGAAAAGAAGGACGCAAAACGTCTTTGTCATAAATGTAATTATATCCATAAAAAAAGAAGCAGGCCTTTATTCAAATTCATTTTCAAAGATACAACTTTGTAAAGAATCAACAGAATGAGGTCCGAGTATGACCCTCAGTCTTCTGTGTGTCTGTAGCTGCAGATGTATTAAGACTTTACCAGTAATTCTTCATTGTTTTGACAGATAAACTTGCTCATAGCAGTATAAACTGTTCTGGTCGTGTTCTTGTAGTGTCGTCAGTTATGTGTTCCGCTTTCTACATTTGCTTTTATGTTTTAGCTGTAACAGTAAGGAAAACAAAAAAAGATAGTGTGAATCTTTCTGAGATAAAGGACTACTACAGAACCTACGCTACGATTACAATGTTTTTATCAGGGACAGAGACAAACTTACATAGACAGTAAAGAGGAGAAAGTTGTTTCTAATCTAAATGCATTAAAATATTTTATGGTTTATAATTTGCTTGTGTTTCCGAGATGTTCATGAAATTGTTGGGCAGTTTTCCCTTTTTTATTTGGTATGTCATCTATGTCAGGGGTCGGCAACCTGGCGGTCTTGATCTACCGGTAAATTCCAGTGGATCATTTTGGTAGATCTTTATGTGACAGAGGGGAACAATTATTTTTAGCCTAGGTAAATTTTGAATAACCCTCTCCCGCCGCACATACAAGTGTGGTGTCCTCAGATTTAGCTGTACGTTCACCGCATTACCAGTGAAAACGCACAAGCTAGCTTGCTATAATTCACTGTGCTCGTGAATTGAATAAAATAGAAAACGATACTTTCTTTGAAACGAAGCTAACATTGGTTTAAATATTTAATTTAATTTTTCCCCCCTCTGTCGCTGGAATTCGAGGAAACAGATTGTGCGGCAGAGATAAAAATGATACATAGGCTGCAACGTTTTCAAAATTCCAGATACTCTGAAACCGGAAACCAGATATGGTTTTATCAATGCAGATTCTTAGAGAGTTGAGTCTTTCTAACGCAGATCCCTACAACTCCTGGGTTGCCGACCGCTGATCTATACCATAGCATTACAAGACGATGCATTCAAATGTTGTACATCCTCAACTTAATATAAACAAAACGTAAGCAAAATTACAGTCGTGTTCAAGTTTTTAGCAACAGTTCTTTAATGTGATGAGAGAAAATGAATATCAAACATATCAATGAAATAAATTTGTTTTGCAAACATATTCTGTTTCCTGTCAAGTTCGTACATTGTGAATATACTAAAGGTATAGACTACAATAATGCATTTGACAAAGAAAGTGAATTACAAGTAAATTATCAAAATGTAAGAAAGCATAAATATCTATGGTTAGAATCTGAGAACAAGAAGAACATGCGTTGGTAACAAACATCATCTGTAAGAATCAGCAGCCAAAGAAGAACATGCGTTGGCAACAAACAGCATCTGTAAGAATCAGCAGCCAAAGAAGAACATTTCAACCCGTTAAAAAAAAGTGTTAGACAGGAATGTACGCTGTCACAGTAAAAATAATGAAATACATAAAGGACATGCCAAAAATATCAGTTGGTGGACATAATGTAAATTACTTGACGTACGCTGATGATACAGTCTAAATTACAAATAGTGAAAATGACTTGTATGAAATGATTGGCACAGAAGTGACAGAAAGTTAAAATAAAGACCTTAGACGTAATAGCCACACACAAACAAACAAAAACAAAAACAGCAGCTATAGTCATCTCAAAGAAAATAACTTCTCCGGAATCCTGTATCAAAGTAAATGCACAAGTTATAAAAAATACATGTAGATTCAAATACCTGGGCACATTAATGACGTCGAATGGAAGTTGTGTCTCAGAAGTGATGTGTAGAATAGACCAAGTAAATGCAGCATTCAATTTAAAATGAAAAGCTTTTTATGCAACAACTCTTAGTCCGGTGAAAGAGCTCTTCAGAGTTATATAGGAACAATCCTGACATATGGAAGTGAGTTACTGACAATTAGTAAACAAGTAGGAAAAAAACTATTTGACACAGAGAAGTGGTTTTACAGAAGAATGCTAAAAATAACATAGGCTGCTAAAATTAGTAATCCGGGATCTCTGAAAGGAATATTATTCCTCAGGTTAAAAAAAAAAAACAATCCACTTTCTTTTAGGCATGTTATGAGAAGAATGAAGCTGAAGTATATGGTGACAATAAGAGAGATAGAAGGAAGCTGGAGTATATCGTGACAATAAGAGAGATAGAAGGAATCTGGAGTATATCGTGACAATAAGAGTGATAGAAGGAAGCTGGAATATATCGTGACAATAAGAGAGATAGAAAGAAAAAGAGATAGGGGACGACAAAGAGAGAAGATCCTAGACAGCCTTAAATCATGGCGTGAAAAGAAGTCAACAACTGACTTGATCAATAGTACTGTAGACAGGAGGTTCTGTCAAATAAAAGTATGCCACACAGTTTAAATAATTACCGGATTAATATTTAAACAGGAATTTCGTCTTTGGTTACTTTTTCCTTTATTTAATGTTATATTTGAAGAAAAAAAAAACGAAAAAAAGTTGTTATTTACAGATTCTCCGTGCAAAGAACAGGTAATGCGTCTAAGATTATATATAAATATATATAAATATATATATATATATATATATATATATATATATATATATATATATATATATATATATATATATATATATATATATATATATATATATATATATATATATATATATATATATATATATATATACTATACAGTACTTTGCAAAAAAAATGGCAGTCATATTGCTCAGCTAAATAAGCTGAAATCTAATTAAATATGCATGTTCTGCCCCAAATTTGCACTCCACTGAAGTGAGCAAACACTACCAAAAGTAAAAGAAAAAAATTAGAGTAGAGTAACGTCCCTTGATAATAGAGCAGACGACAATTTATAATGCTAGTGGCAGAAAATGAATACAAAGTCAAAGTGTATGTTAATTTCACAGCTTTGGTATGATGGAAATCAAACATGTTCCAACATTTCTAAAACCTTGAACATTCCTGAGCGGACTGTCTACAGAGTTAAGAGTAAATTAAAAGCAGGTAATGGAATCGAGCGAAAAGAAGGTAGTGGGAGGCCAAGAATTTTGGACACAAAGGACCATTGGCGTCTCGCCCAAATCGTTCGGGCTGGGCCAATGAAGAGTGTAGAAAACATACGGCAGCGCATGATCGAGTTGGGAAGCCCAGAGGTATCTAATGCTACTGTTAACCGGGAGCTACACAGGATGAATTACACAAAAAAGCGGGTAATTTCGTCACCATTGCTCACAGAGACTCACAAACAGATGCGCTTGAACTGGTGCCACGAACACCAAAATTTGTCATGGGACAATGTGATTTTTTCAGATGAATGTTCTGTTTGGTCTTATCCTGCTCAAATAAATATTTGGACGAAAGGCTCTGTAACGCCTTTGTACCAGCGACCGAAACATACTTAGAAATTCCATCTTTGGGGAGGGGTGTCAGCAAGAGGTGCCACCCCACTGTGTGTTTTCACAGGAATTCTCACGAAAGAAAGGTACATCAACATACTAGAGGGACACCTTCTGCTTTTTATGCAGGTCATGTACCCCGATGGGTGCACATTTCAACATGACAATGACCCAAATCATACAGCTCATACCACCAAAGCATGGCTGCAAGAGAAGAATGTGATAGTGCTGAAGTGGCCCAGCAACAGTTCCGATCTAAACCCAATTGAAAACGTTTGGGCACTACTCAAGAATCATTTAAAAAAGAGTGGACTCAGAGACGTTGAACAATTGAAGAAGGTAGCTGAAAAATACTGGGACAGTCTGACTCACAATTACCTACAAACATTTGTGGGAAGTATGCCTCGCCGCATCCAGGCTTGCCTTGCTGGAGAAGGCAACATTATATTGTACTGAAACCACTGTTAATAGATAGAGGAGATACCAATCTTCCTCTGGACATACAGTTTTTATTATTATTTGCTTCTATGAGTGTGCTGCGTTGCGAAAATATGACTGCCATTTTTTTTGCAAAGTACTGTATATATATATATATATATATATATATATATATATATATATATATATATATATATATATATATATATATATATATATATATATATATATATATATATATATATATATATATATATATATATATATATATATATATATATATATATATATATATATATATATATATATATATATATATATATATATATATATATATATATATATTCTGTTAAAAAAAAGAATCGCAACTTTTTTGGTGCTACTTTTATAAAAGATATTCGCTGATTGGACATCAGTCAACCTATCAACTGTGTCCACCTGGTCATTAACTTCTCGTGGTTACCTGAATTGTAAATTAATATGAAACAAACATAAAGGTATGTTTTCAGGCACTCGTAAGAAATAAAGAAGCAGAAAAATAGACAACAGAAAAACAACAGACATGAGTGGCTTACCCAGGATTCGAACCCTGGATCTTCCGTGCGACAACCCCGCCTAACTATGCAAGCGAATCACACTATCCTCCCTGCCATCTACGCATTTTGTTTCATATTAATTTACCGTTTACAGGCCTCGGGTTTCCCTTCCTTATGTATTACCTGAATTGTACTCACCTCATGATTCGTGAGGTCATGAAAGAGGTCAAGGTCAAAACAACACTTTTGACAATAACTCGTGACAGGTTCATGAGAATCCCGTGAAACTTACTGAACACAAAACTCTCTGACCATATTATTGAATGCCTATAAAAGATTGACGCGCCTCGAATAAATTCAGTTGAAAATTCATTGCTCAAGTATGGCTCATCTCACTACAGAACAACGACTCATCATCATTGGACGTTTACAGACTGGACAGTCACAAAGTGTAGTGGCCAAACAATTTAATGTGGTTAGAAGCACCATTAGTCGCCTTTGGAGGCGATTTCAAGAAACTGACTCAGTGGCAGACCGGCCTCGCAGTGGAAGACCCAGAGTCACAACTCCTGCCGAAGACCGCTTCATACGGCTGCGTCACCTCAGGAATCGACTTGCACCTGCGTCCTCCACAGTCCAGTCAATGTCAGCAGCTCGTCGAATTTCAGATCAAACGGTCAGGAACCGGCTGCACGACTCTGGTCTTTGGGCTAGAAGACCCTACAGAGGTCCTGTTCTTACGGACCGGCATCGCCAGAACCGACTGCAGTGGGCGAACCAGTATCGTCAATGGACCGTTGGGAATGACTGGAGACGGGTTTGGTTTAGTGATGAATCATTTTTTTTGTGCTCCAACGACACGATAGACGGAGAAGAGTTTACCGCAGAGTCCATGAGCGCTACGCCCAGAACAGCGTTGATGAGGCTCCTCCACATGGTGGTGTATGTGTACTGATGTGGGGGGCGATCAACTTCATGGGAAGAATTGACCTGGTGCAAATTGAAGGACGCCTGAATGCCCAACGATATGTCACTGAAATTCTTCGTCCTCACGTCCTTCCACTTCTGGCTGCACGAGGGTCGAATCTTCAGCAGGATAACGCTCGACCTCATGTGGCAAAACTCACCACCCAGTTCCTCTCTGACAACAACGTCCAGACCATTCCGTGGCCAGCCATGTCATCAGACATGAACCCCATAGAACACTTATGGGATGAACTCGACAGACGACTCCGCCAGCGAGACGTGGCTCCAGCCAATCTCCGACAGTTGTCTCTTTCACTGCGGGAAGAGTGGGCAGCCATCCCACAACAACAGATCCAACGGCTAATCGGATCCATGTCAAGGAGATGTCGTTCTCTGATAGAGGCCAGAGGAGGCCATACACCTTACTGAAACGGAGGCCTCAGTCGCAAAGAATAAAAGTCCAAACCAAATTTAATGAACATTATTTCATTGTTAAAGTCTGAAAGTTTCTTCATGCCAAGATTGAAACATTAATTCCGTAAAATAAAATTTTGATACAAGTTTGAAATTTGGTGTCCATTACCACTGCAATACATATACATATATATACATATACATATATATACATATACATATGATATAATAGATACAACATGGCATATAGGAGAATTATTAGAATTTACATAAAGTGTTGAAGACGTCTCAAGTAGTTATATGTGGGTGTTTTTACATCGAACCTTTGTGTTACACATACATAAAATTTTTTAAGCTTTCTAAAAGACATTGGCATATAATGATATGTTATAACCTGCCAAAAAATGAGAATTATTGAAATTTACAAAATGTGTGTGGAATACCATTCAAGTTGAGCAATATGGTTGTTTTTACATGGGGGTTTTATCAGAATTTCTGTTTGCCATAAAAAAACGTTGACAGCTAGTAGAGTGAGATATTAAATATAGCATCAAATACAATAGTTGTTTGGTATAGTAGACAGAGCACAATTGAGATTAGACGGTGGGGAAAACATTTCAGCAATTTAATATGGGTGTTTTTTACATCGAAGTTTCCATATTCTGTAAGAACCTATAATTGCACTGATACTGACATATTTACATAAAACCTTTGCTTCAAATTTCCGCAACCCTAGCGACATTAATCCACTCACACACTTTGCATGCACATGACCCAAACTACCAATTATCAGTACGATTACATGCGTACGATAGCCTAGTTCGTTAATTTCTGCAGCCAATGGATAGTACTTATCAAATTTATGTTGGTAACATTTATCTAAATGGGCGTCATATGGTATTGCTGCCTCTACTATAAAAGCTGTTTTGTTCTGTCGATTGATTATCGTTAAATCAGGTTTTACGGCATGTGTCTTAAATGAGGTGTTACTGCTGCCGAAAAGTGATGGTTTAACTATTATCTCTTTATTTATTGTTATGTCACTCTTATTATTGTATGAATGTTTGAAATTTGGTACATCCATTCAATAAATGTGACACTGTTTCGTATGGGTGGTTACATATTTTGCACATTTTCGTGTTGTCTGTGGGTAGTATAGATGTAAAAGACTTTCGCATTCCAGCAACTGTAACCTCGATCTCACAGCAAATGAAAGTATTTTTATCACTTAATTTAACATTAGATAGAAAACTAGATGACAATGAATGGTTTACACATTTCATTTCGCGCACTATTCTCCCTTGTGATGATTTACTTTTTAGTTCACTTAGAATTAGGTTAAGTTTATGTGATTTAAATCCAGAATAAAAAGCATTTGCTGACTTGTATGTTAGACTCACATCTTCATCTACATCTAAATGTACAGTGTAATGGCCACTGTCATCCACTTTCACACTCACTCCTTCACGCGCGCATTCTTCATTCAGTTCTACCCAAAATGATTTTGGCCAATTCACCTTCGATCTTTTAGCTAGATGGTTTGTTTCATTTAACTCGTAACTTGCAAAGTTATTCCTATCATCATCTACTTGGTCTATTTTACGTTTTTTCATATGTCTATCTAACGAGTTTATCGCTGCAGTTTTTACAAGACTATCATCACAATTGAGCATACTGACAAGGAATGAAATATGTCGAGAGTGGTATAATATGAAGGGGTTTGGTATGCCAAGGCCACCCTTCGACCTGGGACAAAAGAAATAGCTCCTTGTGGATGATTCATTTAGCGCTAGCCATGTTCTAACGTGGTGTACAATTTCATCTTCAGTTTCTTTAAGTTGTTTTTCTGTGAAGTGTATGTTAGAAAAATAAAACATGAGAGGACCGAAACACATCGGGTTAATTAATGAGATCTTTGCTGATGTTGGTAGTGGGGCACAGCTTAATTTGGTTAAATTTGATCTAAATTCTAATATAAGGCTGCTTGCTTGAAACTGGTCCGATGTATTATCAATTGTAATGTCATGTCCTAGGTATCTGTAGGAACGCCCTCGATCAGAAGAGGGGATTTCATGACCTTGGATATTAATGTCCACCTTACGTTTTTTCATATGTCTATCTAACGAGTTTATCGCTGCAGTTTTTACAAGACTATCATCACAATTGAGCATACTGACGTTACATACATACATACATACATACATACATACATACATACATACATACATACATACATACATACATACATACATACATACATACATACACACATACACACATACACACATACACACATACACACATACACACACACACACACACACACACACACACACACACACACACACATACATACATACATATATACATATATATATATATATATATATATATATATATATATATATATATATATATATATATATATATATATATATATATATATATACATATATATGTATATATATATATATATACATATATATATATATATATATATATATATATATGTATATATATGTATATATATGTATATATATGTATATTTGTATATTTATATTTATTTATTTATTTACATTTTTATTTATATATTTATATATTTATATATTTATATGTGATAGGGTGGGCGAGATGATGATGTTGTGATATTTGATCACTCTCTTGCACACTCGCAACCGACCCGATCAACAATAAAACTCTTGATTCTTAAGGCAGGGGCTGTATTTATTTTTACAACCCATTCAGTGACTAAGAGCACACTGAAGCAAACATTAAACAAATAAACCAACAAACCAAACACCTAACAAACACCCAGCCTGTGCTCGATTGCTAATGTGTCATGTCTTTGTTCTTCTGCTACCCACACAGGGCGCCTCGTTTCGTTTTCTCTTGTCTGGACTGATACTTAAAAAAGGCCGCTGCTGGCCATCGCATTCTTTATATAGGCACTAGGATAATCACTCGACTTTAGTGCGCTGCGCGTATTGATTGTGCCACTAAATAACACTCGCGATAATTGCTCTAGAAGGCATGAAAACACAAATATACACAACTATTTCTAGAGCAAATACACCACTATCAAATATAACACACAACTATACACAAAAACTAATTTTTAGGCGTTATTATGGCCTAGTAATAAATCTTCTACTAAGTCAGACTCTTCACATCCCAGCGTGCTGCGCGCACATCGAAAACATATGGGCGATAAATATGCCTTGAACATGAAGGGGTCGTCTTTACGGCCCCATCACATATCTCCCTCCTGATTTTGTTGTCGTCCCGACAACATCACTACCTCTGGCGCTTCAATTGTAACCTCTCCGATCGTTGGTGCTGCGCTTGATTATTTCTCAGCGGCGATGTTTTGGGCTCAGATTCTGTATTCGGTACAATCTGGCTGGGGACCCTCTTGGTCGTCATGTCCCTCGTTGTCCGTTGTTGGGCTGGCAGTTGCTGCGGTCTAGAAGATTCATCTACTTGTGCCGCGTCGCTGCTGGCTTGTGACTTCTTCTTGTCAGTGATTGCAGCTGTCGACTTTGAAGGGGGATTGCTCCTGACGGGTTTTACAGTCGTTTTGTGTAGACGGTGGCCCACATTCCCCACAATCTGCTTTTGATGAGTCTCCTCTTCTGGACACCGACGTACACTCCCTCCTATCTGCTTAGGACGGGTTTCCTCCCCTAGACAACGATCAATTTTCTCGGCGCCCCCAGGGCGACAGTTGTCACGGCCATCTCTTGGCTTGCACCCTAAAGGTAACCTAGTTGTGGCAGTACGCCTATGGAAAGAGCTCCTTGAGGGACAGGCGGATATCAAGTGTTCTGTAGACTTGCATCTAAAACATCGTTTTGGAAGAGAGCCTTGAGGGCATTTGGCTGCCATGTGGCCTGAGAACTCTCCACAATTGTAGCACCTCAACTTTGTAGGCTTTCTCTGTGCCATGGGTCGCCTCCTACTTCCTTTGCATTCTTGACCGCCAATGCCGCACACAATGACTGCTTCCATGCCCTGGGCCGATGGTTTGCTGTCAAATTCCACTCTCTCATTCCTCGCCAGACTCTCGAATCCCTTTCTGAAGATCTTGGTCTGATGTATGAATACATCAATACCTCCATCATCTGGCGTGATAAACCCCCATCCCCTGTGGACACTGTACCACTTGCAAACCCCTTTTGCCTTGTCGGTGCAACTGCGTTTGTTGATACTGTCAGCTCACTGCTTTCGTTGACAACAGCCTGACTCTCACATACAAGAACACGCACCCCCTCGTCGTGCTTTGGCTGTTTCCGCGGTTGACCTGGTGCTCTCTTTCTCTGCACCTCCTCTTGTGCTGGCGAACTGGCCTCTGACATCTGTGCCAGCTGGGACTTTAGGAGGGATAATTCTGCTCTGAGTGCCTCCTCTTCATTGTGAGCTTCTGCACTTGCTATCTGCACCAGTGTATCAGGCTTTTTACCTTCACATAAAACAGCATATTCCCAAGGCCCCTAACTCACGGCCTGGAAATTCCTGGTCATCTCACTGACTGGTGGTTGCTCGCTGTAGGCTTCTTCTACTATCTTGAGTAACTGCTCAGGGCTGGCCTTGGCTCCACCACGTATCCGTAATTCTCTAGATACCACTGGTGTAACGTTGTTCCAGATCACGTCTACCTTGACTTCTGCGCAAAAGGGCGCCATCTTCCATACGGCCTCTACATCTTCCACAAACTCTTGCCAAGTGGGACTTGCCTTTCCATCAAATAGCCTTACCTCTGGCACCTCCACGCATACTACTTTCACAGGCGCATTGATCGAAGCCATCTTGCTGCAATACCGCACCGCTGGGTGTTTACAATACAATATTTGTTCGTTTGCTGTTTGCTCGGTGTCATTGTCTACCTAATCCTGCCGACGACGCCAATTGTGATAGGGTGGGCGAGATGATGATGATGATGTTGTGATATTTGATCACTCTTGCACACTCGCAACCGACCCGATCAACAATAAAACTCTTGATTCTTAAGGCAGGGGCTGTATTTATTTTTACAACCCATTCAGTGACTAAGAGCACACTGAAGCAAACATTAAACAAATAAACCAACAAACCAAACACCAAACAAACACCCAGCCTGTGCTCGATTGCTAATGTGTTATGTCTTTGTTCTTCTGCTACCCACACAGGGCGCTTCGTTTCGTTTTCTCTTGTCTGGACTGATACTTAAAAAAGGCCGCTGCTGGCCATCGCATTCTTTATATAGGCACTAGGATAATCACTCGACTTTAGTGCGCTGCGCGTATTGATTGTGCCACTAAATAACACTCGCGATAATTGCTCTAGAAGGCATGAAAACACAAATATACACAACTATTTCTAGAGCAAAAACGCCACTATCAAATATAACACACAACTATACACCAAAACTAATTTTTAGGCGTTATTATGGCCTAGTAATAAATCTTCTACTAAGTCAGACTCTTCACATCCCAGCGTGCTGCGCGCACATCGAAAACATATGGGCGATAAATATGCCTTGAACATGAAGGGGGCGTCTTCACGGCCCCATCACATATATATATATATATATATATATATATATATATATATATATATATATATGTATATATATATATATATATATATATATATATATATATATATATATATATATATATACTACTCGTCAAAAGTTAAGGGCCACCCTATAATTCTCAATACACTTTTATATAAGCGCATAGAATGATTAAATGAAGGAAGTTTTTTATTAAAAATGGGTGCAATATCTTCCTCTAATAGTCCTCTATGAACGTTAAGCATAAAAACAACTCACCGACAACCATGGTGATCACGTGCAATTTGGTTTGCTGACCATAAATTCACATTTTTAATCTGTCTTTTCAAACTTCTGTACAACCAAACAGGTGAAGTAATCGTGCTGATTGACATTCCACGTGCAATGGCGACTTTTTGTGAACAGAGTTCACTCTTAATTTGTTTTACAATCAGCAGACTTAGGGTAGTTTCATCACTTGCAAAAACCATGCCATCGAGAAGAAGTCTTGACACCTTACAAAGAATGAGGGCTATAGCGTGGGTTGAAAGTGGTTTATCTCTCCGTGAGGTTGCTAGACGGCTTTCAGTGTCACACTCTACTATCCAAAGAATTTTGGAGAGATTTCAGGCCACAGGAAGTGTGGAGGATCGCCACCGGCCAGATCGCCCTAGATGCACCAATAGACATGATGACCGGTACCTCTTGTTGTCAGCCCTGCGCCATCGAACAGTGACTTGTTCCACTCTAAGATGTCAGTTGAGACAAACTGTAAACGTTAATGTTAGTCAAAGCACCATTCGCAGACGTTTACATGAATTTGGAGTGGCTGCTCGACGTCCTGCAGTCAGAATCCTTCTTCCTCCTGCTCATCGCAGAGCCCGTGTTGCTTGGTGTCGCGAGCACATCCAATGGACAAGGCAACAATGGAGTCAAGTTCTCTTCACTGATGAATCTCGCTTCACTGTGTCATTCAATGATGGCAGGATTCGAGTTTGGAGACGACCAGGAGAGCGATTTACTGATGACACAATTCGAGAGGTGGATCGTTATGGTAGGGGTTCTGTCATGGCCTGGGGAGGCTTCTACAGACACAGCAGGACCCCACTCTACATCATCCAAGGCAACTTGACCGGCCCAAGATACCAGAACGAAATCTTGAGACCAATTGTTCAGCCTGCTCTGAAGGCCATAAGTGGTAATGCCATCCTCCAAGATGATAACGCTGGACCCCATCGAGCTCGTGTGGTGAATGAGTTTATTCAGCAACATGGGATCATCAGGATGGCGTGGCCAGCTCATTCCCCTGACCTTTCTCCGATTGAGCACCTCTGGGATGTCCTTGGTCGAAGATTGTCAACAAATCACCCCCTGCCAATGGATGTTGTACAGCTGACTGCATTTCTGCTTCAGGAATGGCAAGCTGTTCCTCAGGATACTCTTCGGACCCTTGTGGACACGATGCGTCTACGCTGTCTTGAATGCCTTGCTGCAAACGGTGGTCATACCCGATTTTGAAATGCCTATTTGTCCAATATCTATTGTGTGACTTTTGAAAAGGTGGGTGACACACTTCACAGCTTCATAGCGTTTGAATGTGTGTTTCCATTTCTTTACGTGACATGTCAATTTGGTATTCAATAAATGCCGTTTTGGCTGATACCAATTACGTTTATATCAGATTTTTTTTATGGTTTCAACCAAGGTTTTTCTAAGTGGCCCTTGACTTTTGACGAGTAGTATATATATATATATATATATATATATATATATATATATATATATATATATATATATATATATATATATATATATATATATATATATATATATATATATATATATATATATATATATATATATATATATATATATATATATATATATATATATATATATATATATATATATATACAACGTTTTCTACACTGGAAGACTTGGAATATGTAGATGACATTGCACTACTCGCACACTCACATCAACACATCCGAGAAAAATACCGATAGACTTAATAAGTATAGCCAGCAGGTTGGTCCAAACATCAATCTGAAGAAGACAGAGGTCATAACACTCAATGTGGGCAATCCTGAGCCAATAACAATAAGGAACCAGAACTTAGAACAGACAGACACATTTACTTACTGATAAAGGCTGTATTGAAGGCACTGTTGTAAAGGTGTATTGGTGTAATTTGTCAACTCTAATAACCGGGCACAGTGTCAGGTATATATGTCACCTTGTCCTGGGATACATTGAGGCCCCGACAAGAATACAATGTTGACAATGAGTGTTGCAATGAATGACAATACGCGAATGTGTAGACTGTTCTGTGGAGTTGACTGAAGGTTCAAACACTCATTCATGCGTATCTAGAAGTTACTTATGCAGACCACTGTAGACGTTTCAATAGTTTAATTTGACGCACACACTTGACAGAACGGGTACAGTTACAGCAACACAGGTCGACATCAATAGCATAGTGTTGACCCACGGTGTACAATAATAAATTGGCATTCATGTTGAGGACAATCACAATGGAACATCAGTATATAAGCATTCAGAGTTCCATAACGTATATAAATATTCATCAGGCCTTACTGACTGATCATGTCAGTTAATATACAAGGTTCCAACCTGGTTCCTAGACCGAACCTCTTTAGCATAAACGTAACTTGCACTCTAGTGAAGATTCCGTTAAATACAGTTCAGCCAATATTCTCTGAGAAAACCTTTAACTACCAATAGTAGGTTTCCCTTTCATAAGTATGATCTCTTTATCATTCCCTGATAATAAGGGCGTCCCTGTTCTCTGGTAAATGATCAACAATAAATAGCATTCCAAAATGGCTTCTCGTCTTGTAAATATCGCTCACCATAACGATGTACGACACAGCTCCAATAAAGATTCAATTCATGAATATTAAAGTTTCCACACGCATCAGCATAATCTGTCCTCATAATTGCTGTATAGAAACATAATCAGTGCTGCTAGATAATATGTCGTTCTGACATATTGACATAGGTAGATTCATGTAAACGTCTGCCCATCTTAAGCCTAGGAATGAACGAAGTCAGCAAAAGTACGTTTACCTTAGCATACAAATACACTAGCAAGCACAAAAACGCTCTTCTCCTCGCGTTATGGAATGAACACTAGGGAACTCATGGATTTAACCATCTCAGAAGACAATATCTTCGTTCCCATCATCAAAAGAGATCACAAACTTCGGGCAGGTCTAAGACATGACTTCCCGCCATAGGCTTCCACATCACCAAAGAACTCTCTAACCTATCTTCATGCGCCGAAAAGCACCTGACCCCTAAAGTACAGTACAAGAAAAATAGTTCCACTTAAACATACTAAGATATCAAGATATAAGACATACTCGTCCTACATAGACAAGAACTACACATAGATTCGGGCCATAGACATTCTGAAGCAAGAACAATCTATTCCTAACCAAACACAGAATAGATTAAAGTAAGTCTTGATTCTTCCGCTGAGTTCGATTTTCAAGAACGATACAAAGAGTGATAACTCACAGAATGAATACCCATCGCCTAATCTGAGTTCTGTCCCTTTAGACCGAAAAACGTGCATTCAAAGATAAATATATTTTTATCACACAAATAAATACATTTTATATTTGTATGCGTAATCCGTGCGTCACCAAAGAATATGTGCGCAACACTTACCTAAGATGCATAGTAACACCAGACGGCGGAGCAAGCACAGACATTAGCAACAGAATGAATAAAGCGAGAACAGCCTTTGCTGGTCTCAGCAACATCTGGAGGTCTTCCCAGTACAGCACAAACACCAAATTAAGACTGTATGAGAGCTATGTACTTGCTGTGCTTCTCTATAGTGCGGAGTGCTGTAGAGTAACAGAGAAGGAAATCTCGAAGTTGTCCTCATTCAACACAATCTGCCTAAGGAAATTCTCCGAATCTTTTGGCCGAATACCATCAGCAACCAAGAACTACTTTTTCGGAGTAACCAGGAGGACATGCACACATCATAGCTGGCAGACGCTGGAGTTGGGTTGGCCACGTCCTCAGAAGGGACCCTGATACCAATACAAAAACAGCTATACTATGGACAGTAGTATATCATGTACGCTACGGGTATAATTCAGGAGGAGCGCAGGACGAGCGCCAGGAGGGGCGTGACTCTTATATAAGGAAAATCAGGAGGAGCGCAGGAGGGGCGTGACTTTTTATATAAGCGCTTTCAGGAGGAGCGCCAGGAGGGGCGTGACTTTTATATAAGGAAAATCAGGAGGAGCGCAGGAGGGGGCGTGACTTTTTATATAAGCGCTTTCAGAAGGTGCGCCAGGAGGTGTTTGACTTTTTATGTAAGGAAATACTCATTGCGCAGGTGGAGCATCAGGCGTTGGTACATGACTTTTATATAAGGAAATACTCATTGTGCAGGTGGAGCATCAGGCGTTGGTACATGACTTTTTATATAAGAAATACTCATTGCGCAGGTGGAGCATTAGGCGTTGGTGCATGACTTTTTATATAAGGAAATACTCATTGCGCAGGTGGAGCATCAGGCGTTGGTGCAGGACTTTTATATAAGGAAATACTCATTACGCAGGTGGAGCATCAGGCGTTGGTGCATGAATTTTTATATAAGGAAATACTCATTGCGCAGGTGGAGCATCAGGCGTTGATGCATGACTTTTTATATAAGAAAATACTCATTGCACAGGTGGAGCATCAGGCGTTGGTACATGACTTTTTATTTAAGGAAATACTCATTGCGCAGGTGGCGCATCAGGCGTTGGTGCATGACTTTTATATAACGAAATACTCATTACGCAGGTGGAGCATCAGGCGTTTGTACATGACTTTTTATATAAGAAATATTCATTGCGCAGGTGGAGCACCAGGCGTTGGTACATGACTTTTTATATAAGGAAAATCTGGAGGAGCGGCAGGAGGAGAATGACCTTTTATATAGAGATATATATTAGCCGGGATGACGAGAAGCGTCCCGGTAGTGTGTTGTTGTTTATACAATATTTAGACAACGAGTTACACGATATATTTACAATAGAAAGACGATTTTTATGTTACAACATTGAGACAACAGGAAGACGATACATTTAGACATATATATATATATATATATATATATATATATATATATATATATATATATATATATATATATATATATATATATATATATATATATATATATATATATATATGTATATATATATATATATATATATATTTAGTTAGACATATATATTTAGACTGACTTTTATATAGTAATATTTTAGTTCGATAACGGTGGGTGTGTTGTTATGTGTGGTTTATTACAATATTTAGTTATATATATATATATATATATATATATATATATATATATATATATATATATATATATATATATATATATATATAGTTAGACATATATATATTTAAACTGACTTTTATATAGTAATATAATAGTTCGATAATGACGGGGGTGTTGTTATGTGTGGTTTATTACAATATTTAGTTAGACATGTATATTTATACCAACGCCTGATGCTCCACCTGCGCAATGAGTATTTCCTTATATAAAAAGTCATGCATCAACGCCTGATGCTCCACCTGCGCAATGAGTATTTCCTTATATAAAAAGTCATGCACCAACGCCTGATGCTCCACCTGCGTAATGAGTATTTCCTTATATAAAAGTCATGCACCAACGCCTGATGCTCCACCTGCACAATGAGTATTTCTTATATAAAAAGTCATGTACCAACGCCTGATGTTCCACCTGCACAATGAGTATTTCCTTATATAAAAGTCATGCACCAACGCCTGATGCTCCACCTGCTCAATGAGTATTTCCTTATATAAAAGTCACGCCCCTCCTGGCGCTCCTCCTGAAAGCGCTTATATTAAAAAGTCACGCCCCTCCTGCGCTCCTCCTGATTTTCCTTATATAAGAGTCACTCCCCTCCTGGCGCTCCTCCTGAATTATACCCGTAGCGTACATGATATACTACTATGGACCCCCGAAGGAAAGTGAAAGAGAGGCCGGCCAAAAACAACCTGGCGGAGAACTGTGGAAGCCGAGATGCAAAGAATGAACCAGAGTTGGGTCACAGTACCAAGGATGGCCGCCGACCGAACCAAGTGGAATAAATTTGATGCTGCCCTACAAGACGCCACCACTGACTGCTTTGACGGTATGCGGCTATGGATCAAAAAAGAAGAAGCTATATATATATATATATATATATATATATATATATATATATATATATATATATATATATATATATATATATATATATATATATATATATATATATATTTAAGCACTCTTCAGTCATAATATTGGCTGTACTTTACCAATAGAAGTTCGTATTTTCTTCATCAACGTCTTTGAGAAGGAAGTTATCATCACTCTACGCAGTTCCAGGGTGGATTCGTCAGGAAAAATTAAAGTAATCAAACAAAATTTCTGCAGCCAAGACGAAGCACAGTCATTCAACCAGGGAGACAAGATGGCTAGTTCTACATGCGGGAGCAGTCTGCGTCGATGAAATTTCGCTCTACCTGTTGCATATGTTGGAGGCAACAATACTGTCACGTGCATTTATTCTTCGGAGGAAGGATCACAAAAAGATAAGTGGACTAGTTTGTTGTAGCCTTAGTCTTACACAATTCTATAGTAGAGCCTTTTTGTTGAGTGCTTAATATATATATGAATTAATCAAAATATTAAAGTTTGATTTTTACATTTTCAGAAATCGTAGATTCTTTTATTTTCTATAAACTGTTAATAGAAAATCCGGGCATTGCCGGGTACATAAAGCTGGTTTAATTTTATGTCCAGCAGGAATTTTTAAAAATAAATAAATAAAAAGGATTAACAAATATCTCAGACTTAAAACTCCGATTGATAAAAATTGAGTTAACGTGCAGAAGAAGATAGTCACTGGCAGACTGGAGTAAAAAAAAAAGAAATAATATTAATGGGTCTAGAGAACGGAATGAAAAGATGGTCATGATACATAAATGAACTGTACGACATAGAAAAGGGCATAATTAAATATTCAAGACAACTTTGACAGACCACCAGCTCTTGAGACCGAAGTTGAGGACGCCAAATGGCACATGGAGAAGATCAAGGTCAATGGACCAGAAGGTAATTTAACATTAGAGGTAGCCGTGGCTGTGGGAGAATTTGAAGCAGTAATCATAACAAAACTGCTGAATGATCTCTAAAACAGTGGTTACATAATTGATGATCTCTTAAAATCCATATTTGAAATTTTACCAACACCTGCATTCATCGAATGTGAAGACCGCCATGCAATTTGTCTTGTAAGTCTGTGACCAGCTACAACGAATCATTTTGTCAAAAAGACCATGGGCTATGCAAGTAATAATAATAATAGCCCCTTCAGTCATAGCTTACTATAGGAATGCGTCCCTGAGGTGACAGTGCTCAGCTGCTTGTTTTCCTGGTGTTCCTTTCGACGTTTTCTCCTCTCTTCTGCTTGCTGTGTGAGCTTCTTTTTGCGCAATCTGAGGTGGTGGCGTAGATAGCATCGCTCCTTGATGCGATTGGCAGCTTCATCCTCCCAGGTTGCTGGATTTATATCCAGTGCCCTCATGTCTCTCTTGCACACATTTTTGAATCTCAGCTGCGGTCTTCCAACTGTTCTTTTGCCATATGCCAGTTGTCCGTAGAAGATATCTTTCGGGATATGCAAGTATAACACAGTATATAACTTAGCGGTCTTCAGCAATAAGAAAATAAATTTGGCAGAAAATAACACTATGCACTATGGACAAATGCAAGAGAAACAAAATCAACATAACTTGAAGGACTTAGTCGTAGCATGAGGAGTAATAGTGGAGAAGAAGAGAACACAGTTGAAAGTGCTAACTCAAAGTACCAAAAGGTCACACAAACAAAAAACCCACACGCATATCATTTACGAAAAATCACCAAATGGTCTGGAACACCCCACTTGGCTTTATCTGACAAGTAATATGGTAAACGTTTATGTGAGAAACAGAAAACATTACATTATAATAAACGTAATAAACTAAAGTAGCAAATATCTTCATCATCATCCCTTTTCCTTGCGCTACTTACGGATCCTGACGCCATCACTGGAACCTCTGTCGCCGCAGGGGGCCTACAAAAGCAGTCACGTGTTCTTGTAGCGGTGGTTTGTGTGGTAATATGTTTGACATGACAAGGTTGCCAGCTCCAGGCACAAACGTACATTAGTCGCCTTCTACGAAATACCTGAGAGCGTATTCGCCTGATTCTTTCTGTGCTTGAAACATACACGTGTAAAACCGTCAAGGAAACTCAAGAGGCCGAATTTTGACTATCATCTTAAATACATTGTTAAAACAAAGACAGAAAAAAGCCTTTCGTAAATATAACGAAATATATAGAATAAATTCATTCATTCATATCCCTCCACTCCCATGGAGCATAGGCCTTCAACAAACACATGCCAAGTCCTCATGTCACGTGACATCATCTCAAGTTCTTTCCACGTTCTCCTCATCATTTTCATCTCTGTTTCCAGCTCTCTTCTCCATGTGCTTCTTGGTCTACCTCTGCCTCTCTTGCCCTGAGAGTTCAAGAACAAGGTCTGCCTTGTAATGCTATCAACAGGTTAAAGAGTAAATAGCTAAGAATAGATTAACAATTTACAGTGATGGTTCTAAATTAGGATATGGAGAGTATGGTTTAGGCATGCATATTGCTGCATGAAAGTTAAAGAAAAGTTTACTTTTTTTGAAAACAAATCTATCTTTACAACAGAAATGATGGCAATACCAATAGCACTAGAAATAATTGCAGATAATTCCACCAAAGAAATAATAGTTTTAACTGATTCAGGGCAAACAATTAAAGCACTTTGAAATGAATATCAAAGTAGCCACCCGGACATAGCAGAGGACACACGGCAACAAAATAAATATCTGAATAATAGAGGCTGCACAGTTATACGAGCATTCATACTATTACGTGGAAATAGAAGCAAATGACATTGCAGACCAGGAAGCAAAAAAAACTCATAAATAAACATAAGGTTGGGCACAACAAAGTTCGATTTTGATTGTTATACATCTAGAAAGCTAAACTAGAAAGCTAAATTTTAATTGTTATATATTTGGGAAGCTAAACTAGAAAGCTAAATTTTGATTGTTATATATTTGGGACGCTAAACTAGAAAGCTAAATTTTGATTGTTATACATCTAGGAAGCTAAACTAGAAAGCTAAATTTTGATTGTTATACATCGAGAAAACTAAACTTTCATTACTGTACTTCAGTAAGAGAACGTTTTTCATCATCTAATACCCATTCTAGTGCATCCATATCAGTTTTAGATACACGGCCATTGCTGGTTAACAACAAAACAAAACAGTCGCATTAAAGCATCTAAATCTTCACCCACAAAGTTTCTAATGATGTCATCAACAGGATTCTGGTATCTACCACCACGTGCGCCTTGACTTCTTTCACACACACCACCCATGTTTTCCTGCAGTACGTAGCGGTCATAGTGTTTGAGCACGTCTGGAACATTGGCCCTTTCATGGGATGTGTCTATTATCAGAACTCTTTTGGGTGATGGCTCTTTAGTATTTATAAAGGGTATCATTTTCAGCAATTCTTGAAACTGGCATCTCTAGAAAAGTAAAACAAACACACAACTAAACAAACATATACCTTTCAATATTGCCTTCAGGATGTGTTTAAGGTCTGGAGATCAGGAAACACAGAAAGCTTAGATTAAAAGGACAGTACTACCAGTACACCAGTATTTCACCTGAAATAATCCTGTGTTATCTGTGTTTTCTGATCTCCATACAGATCATCAAAACTTAAGGTCTGGAAATGTTGGCTAGTCTTGTCAGACGTATGTTTCCAAAACAAAAACAAAACAAAACAAACAAACAAAAAATCAAAATCTTCAATTTAAAGGTCAGGTCAGTACTATTACATGGCTCTGAAACATGGAGAACAAAAATAATTTTAAAAAAAAACAACTAAAAAGCTACAGACTGTCATAAACGGATTCTTCAGTAGAATAGAAAGTTTGAAGTTGTATGACAAGATGACAAATGTGAAATGATGACAAGATGACAAATGTGGAATGATGACAAGATGACAAATGTGGAATGATGACAAGATCACAAATGTGGAATGATGACAAGATTTCCAAAGTGGAATAATGACAAGTTCACAAATGTTGAATGATGACAAGATGACAACTGTGAAATGATGACAAGATCACAAATGTGGAATGATGACAAGATCATAAATGTGGAATGATGACAAGATGACGAATGTGAAATGATGACAAGATGACCAATGTGGAATGATGACAAGATGACAAATGTGGATTGATGACAAGATCACAAATATGGAATGATGACAAGATGACAAATGTGGAATGATGACAAGATGACCCATGTGGAATAATGATAAAATCACAAATGTGAAATGATGAAAAGATGACCAATGTTGAATAATGACAAGATCAGAACTGTGGAATGATGACAAGATGACAAATGTGGAATGAAGACAATGTCACAAATGAGGAATGATGACAAGATGACCAGTGAGGAATGATGACAAGATCACAAATGTGGAATGATGACACGATGACAAATGTGAAATGATGACAAAATGAACAATGTGAAATGATGCCAAGATGACAAATGTGGAACGATGACAAGATGACAAATGTGGAATGATAACAAGATGACAAATGTGGAATGATGACAAGATGACAAATGTGGAATGATGACAAGATGACAAAAGTGAAATGATAACAAGAGGACCAATGTGGAATGATGACAAGATGACAAATGTGCTATGATGACAACATGACCAATGTGGAATTATGACAAGGTGACAAATGTGAAATGATGACAAGATGACAAGAACCAGAGAAGTGCCAGTAGCACATGAGATGACAAGAACCAGACAAGTGCCAGTGGAACATGAGATGACAAGAACCAGACAAGTGCCAGCGGAACAAGAGATGACAAGAACCAGACAAGTGCCAGTGGAACATGAGATGACAAGAACCAGACAAGTGACAGTGGAACAAGAGATGACAAGATCCAGACAATAGCCAGTGGAACAAGAGATAACAAGAACCAGACAAGTGCCAGTGGAACAAGAGATGAGAAGAACCAGACATGTGCCAGTGGAACAAGAGATGACAAGAACCAGACAAGCTCCAGTAGAACAAGAGATGACAAGAACCAGACAAGTGCCAGTGGAACATGAGATGACAAGAACCAGACAAGTGCCAGTGGAACATGAGATGACAAGAACCAGACATGTGCCAGTGGAACAAGAGATGACAAGAACCAGACAAGCTCCAGTAGAACAAGAGATGACAAGAACCAGACAAGTGCCAGTGGAACATGAGATGACAAGAACCAGACAAGTGCCAGCGGAACAAGAGATGACAAGAACCAGACAAGTGCCAGTGGAACATGAGATGACAAGAACCAGACAAGTGCCAGTGGAACAAGAGATGACAAGATCCAGACAATAGCCAGTGGAACAAGAGATGACAAGAACCAGAGAAGTGCCAGTGGAACGAGAGATGATAAGAACCAGACAAGTGCCAGTGAAACATGAGATGACCGGAACCATACGAGTGCCAGTGAAACATGAGATGACAAGAAGCAGACAAGTGCCAGTGAAAAAAGAGATGATAAAAATCAGACAAGTGCCAGTGAAACATTAGATGACAAGAATCAGACAAGTGCCAGTGAAACATGAGATGTCAAGAACCAGACGAGTGCCAGTGAAACATGAGATGACAAGAAGCAGACAAGTGCCAGTGGAAAAAGAGATGATAAAAACCAGACAAGTGCCAGTGAAACATGAGATGACAAGAATCAGACAAGTGCCAGTGAAACATGAGATGACAAGAACCAGACGAGTGCCAGTCAAACATGAGATGACAAGAAGCAGACAAGTGCCAGTGGAACATGAGATGAAAAAAAAACCAGACAAGTACCAATGAAACATGAGATGACAAGAACCAGAAAAGTGCCAGTGAAACATGAGATGACAAGGCCCAGACACGTGCCAGTGGAACAAGAGAGGATAAGAACCAGACAAGTGCCAGTGGAACAAGATATGAAAAGAACCAGACATGTGCCAGTAGAACATGAGATGACAAGAACCAGACAAGTACCAGTAGAACATGAGATGACAAGAACCACACTATTGCCAGTGGAACAAGAGATGAGAAGAACCAAACAAGTGCCAGTGGAACAAGATATGAAAAGAGCCAGACACGTGACAGTAGGACATGAGATGACGAGAACCAGACAAGTGCCAGTAGAACATGAGATGACAAGAACCAGACAAGTGCCAGTAGAACATGAGATGACAAGAACCAGACAAGTGCCAGTAGAACATGAGATGATAAGAACCAGAAAAATGTCAGTGGAACATGAGATGACAAGAACCAGACAAGTGCCAGTAGAACATGAGATGTCAAGAAGCAGACAAGTGCCAGTGGAACAAGAGATGAGAAGAACCAGACAAGTGCCAGTGGAACAAGAGATGAAAAGAACCAGACAAGTGCCAGTGGAACATGAGATGAGGACGTTGGAGATAGGCAGTTCTTATTCTGGAATCTACAAGGCGGGAGAGATACAGGGAAACCAAGGAGCACATGGAGAAGAGAAATGAGACAAACATGAAGAGAATGAAGAGGACACGGAAAAACCTTGAGCAGATGGCACGGGACAGGAAGACTTTTCATCAGTTTGTTGAAGGCCTGTGTTCCTTCGGGAGCTGAAGGGTGTTAATGATGATATTGTTCAAGAGTGCAGTACATTTTAGAGAATAGTTGATCTAATATTTCAGTTGTCTGTTTAAGTTAGTCTGTTAAACTAATATAAATCCTAGTTTTCTGTATTTTGTTTTGTTTATTCTTTACACTCTGTTTAGGTTAGTCTGTTAAATTACATAAATCCTAGTTTTCTGTGTTTTGTTTCGTTTATACTTTACACTCTGTTTAGGTTAGTCCGTTAAACTAACATAAATACTAGTTTTCTGTGTTTTGTTTCGTTTATTCTTTATACTCTGTTTAGGTTAGTCTGTTAAACTAACATAAATCCTAGTTTTCTGTGTTTTGTTTCCTTTATTCTTTACACTCTGTTTAGGTTAGTCTGTTAAATTACATAAATCCTAGTTTTCTGTGTTTTGTTTCGTTTATTCTTTGCACTCTGTTTAGGTTAGTCCGTTAAACTAACATAAATACTAGTTTTCTGTGTTTTGTTTCGTTTATTCTTTGCACTCTATTTTGGTTAGTCTGTTAATTCTTCTTTGATCCTTAACCACCGACCGTCAAAGCAGTCAGTGGCCATCAAGCCTAGTGGCGTCTTGTACGGCAACAACAAATTGATTCCACTTTGCTCGATCGGTGGCCATCCTTCGTACAGTGCCCCAACTCTGGTTCATTCTTTGCATCTCAGCCTCCACAGTTCTCCGCCAGGTTGTTTTTGGTCGGCCTCTCTTTCGTTTTCCTTCAGGGGTCCAAAGCATAGCTGTTCTTGTGATAGCATCGGGGTCTCTTCTGAGGACATGGCCAACCCCCAGCTCCAGCGTCTGCCAGCTATGATGGTGTGCATGTCCTCTTGCTTGCTACGAGTAAGCAGATCTTGGTTGGGGATGGTATTCGGCCAAAAGATTCGGTGAACTTTTCTTAGCCTTGTTGTGTGAAAAGAGGACAATTTCGAAATTTCCTTCTCTGTAACTCTCCAGCATTCCGCACCATAGAGAAGCACAGAGATCACACAGCTCTGATATAATTTTAATTTTGTGCTTGTGCTGTATTGAGAGGACTTCCAGATGTTGTTTAGGCTAAAAAAGGCTGTTCTTGCTTTATTCATTCTGATGTTGATGTCTTTGCCTGCCCCGCCGTCTGGTGTTACTATGCATCCTAGGTATGTGAAGGTGTCTGTCTGTACCAGTTGCTGATTCCTTACTGATATGGGCTCAGGGTTGCTCACATTGAGCGTCATGACCTCTGACTTCTTTAAATTGATGTTCAAGCCCACCTGCTGGCTATACTTTTTAAGTCTATCCGTTTTTTCCTGGATGTGTTGATGTGAATGTGCTAGTAGTGCAATGTCATCTGCATATTCCAGATCTTCCAATGTAGAAAATGTAGTCCATCTTATTCCTCTTGGACTGCTCTCTGTTGTCTGGCGCATTACCCAGTCTATGACTGTTATAAAAAGAGTTGTTGATAAGGAGCATCCCTGTCGTACTCCTGTCTTCACCTCAAAGGTTAGGTTGCTCTGCCCAACACTACATGTAAAGTTGGCATAGAGGATTTTTATGATTGACACTATGCAGCTTGGAATGCCATAAGCCCTCGGTATTTTCCATAAACTGTCCCTATGTATGCTGTCAAAAGCCTTTTCGAAATCAACGACATTAATGTACAGTGAATATATGATCCACACATCTTCTGTTCTTTCTAAATCCTGCTTGTTCTTTCCTCAGCTTGTAGTCTACTGCTTTTGAAATTCTCTGTATAATTATCCTGCCTAGTATTTTCCTGGGAACTGAGAGAAGAGTAATTCCTCTCCAATTATTGCAGTCTGCAAGATCTCCCTTCTTGGGCACTTTGACAATTATTCCTTTGTTACACTCTGATGGTGTTGTCCCTGTTTTCCAGACTTGTGCAAATAGTGGTTCTAATAGTTCTGCTGCTAGCTCAGGGTCTGTCTTAAATAGCTCTGCATTTAAGTTATCATGGCCAGGAGCTTTTCCGTTCTTTAACCCTTTGATTGCTGTGATGATTTCTTCTTTTCGTGGAGTGTCTGTATTTACATCTAGATCGTTTTCAGCCTCAGGAACATTCATTTGTGTCTCTAGTGGTTCCTTGTTCAGAGTTTCTCTGAAGTGCTCTGCCCATATTGTTTCCTGTCCCTCTGCTGTCGTGATGAGTTTTCCTTGCTTATCTCTTACTAATGTAATGTTGTTTGCACCTCGTTTTCCGCTGATGAATTTAGTTATTTTGTATACTGTGCTTTGTTCATTTCTCAGTGCTGCCTGTTCTGCCTGTCTTGCAAGATCGTCTAGGAAATTCCTTTTGTTGGCTCGGGTTTGGCGTTTAACTTCCTTGTCCAGCTGACTGTACTGTTCGCTATATAGTTGCTTTAACCTGGGGTACTTCGCTTCTGTTTTCTTTCTTTTCATTACCTTTCTCAGTGTTATGGTGTTTAATGTTTCTGGTGTTATCCAGTCTTGCTTCCTTCTTTCCTGGAATCCCAAGCATGATTTGCTGCTTTCCTTATATATTGTTGAAATGGTGTTGAATTTCTGGTCTATATCATCGGTTAATGTCTTTTCCTGACTTTTGGCAAATTGATATCTTTTCTTTATGTCAGCCGCAAAAGCTTTTCTGGTAAGGGGGTCCTTCAATTTGCTGATGTCGAACCTTTTCTGTGTAGTTACAGTTGATCCAGCCCTTCTTAGTTTCACTTTCAGTTTTGCTACTACTAAATGGTGATCACTTCCCACATCTGCACCTCTTATTACCTTCACATCTTGTAATGCATGTCTCCATCTATGATAAAGTTGATAATGTTGGATTTTTATTCCCGTTAATGATATCCACCAAAAGATAGATATAAGTGGATGGAAGCAGACATCATCATCATCAGTGGATAAGATCTCTATGGTGTTGCTTGCTCCACTGTAGTGTATGGAATGTCAACTTGACCTACGCAGTGGTGTGTAGACATGGATTGAGTGTACAATGTGCGAATGATGATAAGGGTTCGTGTTGTTGACAAATGTTCTTTTCTCACACTCATGTATGACTGGAAGTCATCGACACCAACGACTGTGTACCTTTTCTAAAGTTTAATTGGACGTACACACTCGACAGCACAGATAGTGACAAATCACAGGTTGGCATAATACATCATAGTACAGTGGATAACTGGTCTTGCAATGTTATGTTACATGGGCACTCATGTAGATTAATATTATAATGGACTGTCAGTAGCCAAGCCCTCAGCATCGCCCATACATATAAATCATCTGACTTCACTGACTGAGCACGTCAGCTTATAAACAACATTTCAGATGGCTTCTAAACCTAATCTCGTTTAGCGACGATTCTCCCACATAATGTTCAGCACATATTTTTCCATATAATAATATTGAACCGCTGATAAAGGGTTCTCATGTGTAGCAGTGATCTCTGGACTAAACAAGCGATAATACGGGCATCCCCTTTTCTCTTCTTGAAAGTCACTACATGTTTGGATCCAAGATGGCTTCACTCGTGAGCTGTCACTCACGTTTGGATACAGATAATGAATCTGTCCTAAAGTTAGTCATTCATAAAACATTGCATTGCTCTGTAGATTTGATCATGAACAATTGACTGCATTCTACAGAATATAGTGCTGCTAGGAATCGAAGTCGTTTTCATCGAGTCAAATATATTCTCTTATCGAAAATGGTGGCTTCGTACGAGAGTTCATAAAAGTATCTTGGATTACCTTGGTATAAGAAATATGAAACTGCCATTCCTTGGCAATACGCATAAACACTGGGGTAAAGCATACACGATAGGTCTAGACGACTATCACTTTCCCCACAAATACTGAGATCACTTTTTCCCCGGCGACAGGCCGACATAGGAAACACAGTCCCTATCAGGACGAAGCCAAATCACACCACACTCTAGCGACACATCCGCCGAATAGCCTTCGACCTCTCTAGAGACAACAGAACATATAGTTCGACTTAGATATGTAAAGATATACAGATATAAGACAGACTCGTCCTACTCAGACAAACAATACACATAAATTCAGGCCATAGATATTCTGAAGCAAGAACAATCTATTATTACCCAAACAACGAATAAATCGCAGTAAAATGGATTTATCCGCGGAGTTTGATCGAAAGAGCCGACACAACTTTCAAGGGAAGTAACTCAATAATGACTTTCCCTTAAGCACTAAAAAAATTACCTATGTATAATATTGTAAGATATCAAAGACTGCACGTAACAGTCTTACCACACCTCCCGGGAAAAAAAAAAAATGGAACATTTTTTTTTTTTTGAAATACATCTAGGAGCAACGTACAATAGGCTCACAACGCATGAATAATGCGCAGATGAAAATATCAGGAATACCTATAACGCCTAATATGAGGCTAAGTCGACTTATGGAGCGACTGGTGAGAATGTGTCTCATAAACTGAGAGAAATTATTTCTCTACAAGTATATTTTTCCAGGAAGGTGTCATCAAAGTATAATACAATTCTGGCAATTACACAATGCCTAAAAAATTCATATCATCATTTCGCATTAGATATCTTAAATTTATGATTTATGAAGAAAAAAAAAAAATCATCAAAGCACAGCGGTGAATAAACATCAATGAACCGCTATGTAGTGATACAATCATTATATTATTAAATTACAAATGTGTATCTATCATGATATAGAAAAGGAACTACTATAGAACTAGACATATCAAGAAGTCTAAGCCCTAATAGTTATGTGGAATCATGTGGGCATCTTGACAGAATGTCTGCCATCACATTATCTGATCCACGAATAGCTCGCACAGAGAAATGAAAAGGTTGAAGAGCAATTGCATATCGAGTAGACCTCGAGCTCTTCAAATTCTTACTCTGTATAGCAGTAAGAGCTTTTTGGTCGGTTTCTACTATGAAATGTGCGCCTAGAAGGAATCTCTGTAGTTTGAGGATCGACCAAACCATAGCTAATAGCTCACGGTCTAAAACCGAATAATTCCTTTCTGCCGCATTAAGTTTTCTGGAAATATACATTACAGGATGCAGAGTTCCAGAGTACTCTTGCATTAGTGCCGCTCCAATCCCAGTGGATGAAGCGTCACTACGAAGAACGAATGTCTTATCTTTAGTGGGTAGCACTAAAATAGGTGGTGTTGAAAACAGTGTTTTAATCTTATCCAGAGAGCATTGGCATTCCTGAGACCAGTGGACCACATTAGGCGAACCTTTCTTTAGAAGTGTTGAGAGAGGTGCCATGATAGAGGATAGATTCTGAATGAATCTGCCATAAAATTGAATAAGACCTAACAGACTTCTCACCTGTTTTTTAGTCTTAGGGATTGAGATGTTAAGTATCTTACTAGTATTATGGTCCTCTGTCTTTAGGAAACCATGACCAACTCGGTGGCCTAGGAAAGAAATTTCGCTAAAACCAATATAGGCTTTAGAGGGTTTCGCTGTCAGGTTGTGCTCACGCAAAGTAGACAGCAATTCATCTAACCCTGAATAGTGATCTTCCCAAGTATCGCTGAAAAGACAGATGTCGTCTAGATATGCAATGACATCTGACCGATAAGATAGGATTCGGCGCATCATGCGTACGAACGTAGCTGGTGCGTTCATAAGACCGAAAGGCATAAAATTCCATTGGAACAAACCTCTAGGTGTTGAAAAAGCCGTGAGAGGTTTGGCGCGTTCAGATAAAGGAACTTGCCAATATCCTTTAGACAAATCAGTTTAGTGAAAAAATGAGATTTGGAGAGTCGAGTAAGTAGCTCTTCCAGTAAAGGCATAGGTTCGGCATCGAACTTCGTTACTTGATTCAATTTTCGATAGTCAACGCAAAGACGTATGTTATTGTCTTTTTTACGCACAATAACCATCGGCGAAGAATATGCAGAGGTGGATGGTTCGATTATTTTCAAATCTATCATCTCATCCAACTCTTTCTCGACCTGTGCTTGAAAATGTATAGGTATAGGATAAGGTCTAACCCTAATAGGAGTATGGTCAGTTAGAACAATGTCATGTTGAATGACATTCGTTTGTCCAGGGATGTCAGTGAGTACATCCTGAAATGTTTGCAACATAGTTGAAACTTGTCGCTGTTCTCCTAGAGACAAATCAGGAGAGACAGTAACGTTCTTCCATGATTCACTGGAATGAAGTGGGATCATTGGAAGAGGAAGATTTACATCTGAAAAACTTGTTTCCTCATCCTGTATCACGGACAGTGATGAGTAATGACCATGTTGTACTGGAGAATTGTCCGTTGCTTGGAAAATGGGTTGCAAATAATCCGGACGTTCATGGAATTCAGTAAGCATATTGATGTGGAAGGTTTTATGCTTCCCATCAATATCGACAATATAGTCGACATCGGAAATTTTCGATATTATATCGTACGGACCTTTCCAAGAAATAAGTAATCTGTTTTCCCTACAAGGTAGTAATACAAATGCTTTGTCACCAGGACAAAGTTGTCGTAAGCATCTCTTCTTATTGGCAAATTGCCTTGCCTTCTGTTTCGCAAATTCAGAAGAAGAAGTTGCTAATTTGCATGCTTCGATAATTTTTTGTCTCAACGCGATGACATATTCGTAGGATGACTTTGTGTCATCGTCAATATTGTCAGATGTTATGAGATCGTGAAGCAACGACATAGGGCCACGCGGACGCGCGCCAAAGACGAGTTCAAAGGGAGAAAATCCCGTATGTTCATTGGGTACCTCTCTGTAAGCGAAGAGGGCCGCAGGTAAAACTCTGTCCCAGTCTTGAGGATGATCCTCAGTTATCTTCCCCAGTAAGTTTTTAAGTGTTCTATTAAGGCGTTCGACCATACCATTAGACATTGGATGGTAGATACTACTTAAAGATCTATCTATCTGCAGAGTAGACATTACTTGAGACATGGTATCTGATATTAGTTGGGTGCCATGGTCTGACAATATCTCTCCGGGGAACCCCAGACGAGAAAATATAAGCCAAAGAGCATCTGCAATATCAGCAGTAGTAATGCTCTTCAGAGGAATAGCCTCTGGCCAACGTGTGCACATATCAACACACGTCAAGATAAACTGATGTCCTCTGGCAGACTTGATCTTAAATGGACCAATAATGTCTATGGCCATTTTTTGAAACGGCCGAATAGGAATGTCCGCCGCCTGAATGGGTGCAGCATGCCGTGGACCTTTGGATTTAACTTCCTGACATACTTTACAAGATCGACAATAAATACGTATGTCCTTGTTTACCAATGGCCAAAAGAAAGCCGCAAGGACTCTTGACTTAGTACGGGAAAAACCCATGTGTCCAGCACACTGAGAGTCGTGAGCGTGCTGCAAAATTTTAACTCTCAAATTCTTGGGAACCAGGATTTGAGAATGACTTGACGTAATGGAGTCTTGAACCATACGTACAAGTACGCCATTCTTCTTTGTAATCCACGATTTACGACTTGTGTCCTTATTCGGATCACCTTTAGTTGCAAGAATGAAGAATTTCTTCAGAGTGGGATCATCTTCTTGCTGTTTTATAAACGAGTCACGAGAAATTACCAAGGGATTATCTTGGTTATGCACTTCATTATCTTCAATAGATGAAGTTTGAGGCACATTAAGAGCCTGAGCTCTAGTGACTACAGCGTTAGCAATCTGCATGTTTTGCCTTTCCCACGTGGAAATTTGTTGCGGAGTGCATTCCTTGACTCCATGAATGCGACCGATGATGAGGTCAGCGATCGGATTCGGAAGAAGACATGCGTGTACATCTCCTGTAAAGAAAGGAGTAGCAATCCTAATGATAGCAGTAGAGTATTTCTCTAATGTGCCGCCAAATGTTACACATTTGACTACTTGTCCAGTGGCACGGGAAGGATCTACGAGTGACTGCCTAACACCAATTGTGGTGCATCCAGAATCAAATAGCACAGAGACTGGATTGTTATTCACTAAACCCTTATGTAAGACAAGAGAACCTCTTCCATCATGCGCGACTGATGCCGGAAGAGCAGGAAGAGGATGGCCACAGCTTAAAGTAGACACTGTGGTTGGCTCAAATAACGTTTTGCATTGGGGCACTGAGATGCTCTCCCAAAATCAAAAGCGGCACATGCCATATTACTAGCATCATTATTATCTTTACTCTGTTTATAGGCTTCATTGGACTCTTGTTGTACAGAGTTTGCCTGAAAATGTGGTTTATGTCTTTTGTTTTGAGATCTACCTCGGTTATTATCACCTCTGTAGTTATTGTTACCTCTATTGTAACCCCTATTTGGGTTTGAGTCATAGTTCCCTTGGTTACCATTATCATATTCATTATAATGAGTATCTCTGTAATTATGATCTTGTTGACTCCAAGACGGATAACCCTGATAGTTTCTATAATTACTTCCTCTACGGAAATTCCTATAATTATGACCACCCCTGTGTCGAGAGCTATCAGGTCGTCTCCAGTTCTTTGAAGAAGAACCCTGAAATGATTGGTTACCTTGGTTTTGATAACTATTATGGTTACCTTTTTTATCAAATCTGTTTTGAGGTCCCTGAAATCTGTGTGAATAATTGGGATTGTATGGTGTTGCTGAAGCAACTGGCATACTCTCCTTAATCTTAGTGTTGCCAAAAGTCACGTCGGGGTGTGCAGTGACATATTGGGAACAATATTCTTCCATTTCTTTTAGAGATTTGGGTTTACGCTCATGTATAAATTCAAGGAAAGGTTTGTTCACACATGACATAATCTTATCTCTGAGCAACAAATCCATAAGTCCTTCATACGTTTTTTCTGTTTTGGAAAGCTCAATCCAACGATCAACTGTGAGACGTGCCTTTGCAGTGAATTCTGAGAATTCTACACCCGTCTCAGGTACCATCGTTTTAAATAAAAGGCGATAGCCTTCCTCACTTAGCTGATATTTTTTTATCAAAGCCGCCCTAATGACATCATAATTATCCTTATCTGCTTCTCCTACAAGGCATAATCTAGTCAAAGATTCACCTTTCAAGTTTTCTGATAATTGATTAGCGTATTGTGATTTATCCACATTATGTGTACGACAAGAACGTTCAAATCTATCCAGCCAGAATGTAATATCGTCACTGGACTGATTGAACGGTGGAACCTTAACCTTGTAAGTAGAAGGTTTACCATTACCACTAGATGCCTGATTAACATTACTCATACTTGTCAATCTCAATTTCTCCAACTCAAATTCATGTTCTCTTATTGCTTTTTTCTCTTCAGCATCTAATCTTTTTTGTTCAGCCTCCCTGTCTAATCTTTTTTGTTCAGCTTCCCTGTCTAATCTTTTTTGTTCAGCTTCCCTGTCTAATCTTTTTTGTTCAGCTTCACTGTCTAATCTTTTTTGTTCAGCTTCCCTGTCTAATCTTTTTTGTTCAGCTTCACTGTCTAATCTTTTTTGTTCAGCCGCAGCTTCTCTTTCTAATTTTTTTTGTTCAGCTTCAAATCTCCTTTCCTCCACCTGCATCTGCAATTTCTTTTGTTCAGCAGCAGCCTCAGCTTCTCTTTCTAATCTTTTCTCTTCCGCCATAGCTTTTCTTTCTTCTGCAGCTAATCTTTTCTCTTCTGCCATAGCTCTTCTCTCTTCTGCAGCTAATGCTTTGTCATATTGAGCAACTGCCCATTGTTCTAATTGTTGACCAGTCTTATCAAGGGCTTTCCCTTGTGTAATGAAGTATTCTAAAGTAGACATGATGTCTAACAATAATACTAATCACCTGAACCAATAATAATACCACAAGTTCTCAATGACTTGATTAATCAGTATACTATCCCAATATTCTGTGGGTCACAAGCCTTTAATAAGGTCTTGTATAATAGTAATAATAATCAGGTACTGGTTTATACCATAATCCAAGTGCAGTGCACAGGCAATTGTGTCTTATGAAATATACCTATATAAAACATATGTCAACCAACAGAATACATAAAGTACAAATAGGACTGACAATACAAGAACGTTTGCAGAAATCAAAATAAATCAAATAGGGAAATCAATGAAAATAAACACTGAATCTGCAAAGAATAACAACACAAATGACGTCACAATATATGAATATAAATTGTGAATAGAACTGAAAGATAGAAAAGGTTAGACCAACAAATTACAAACAAATCACAACAAAACTAAAGAACAAAGAAATATTACAAAAAAAACAATAATTACAGACTTCACAGCTAACACAAAAGCAACAGTTGTCGCAGCAAATTTTCAATCAAGAAAATTGCACCTATAGAAAACGCCCACAACGGACCCTCTATGACGTGGGATATTCTGTTGTGAGGACGCCGCCCAACCTTAAACACAACCCGCTGACATAGAAACTAACATACTATACAAACAAATAACATGTAAACATAAATATATATAAATTATGTGTATGATAGTATGTGTTGCAAAATAGGCTCAGTTTTACAGTAATGGCAAAGTTATTTTTATGAAAATAAACAAACTGCCACTTTATTCAATTAAACATTCTGGCCTTAAATATTAAAGTTCATATATGGAAAACAAGAAGATCCATCGATGAAAATAGGACTTCTTAGTTCACTAATACTGTCTTCCTGTTAATATTGACAAGAATTGATCCAACTGTTCTGTGAAACTCTGTAATGTCTAATGTAAAAAATGTCAACAACGCTGACCTACATACTGCATTCACCTGACAGGTCACGTGACGAAGTGTTGACAAAGAGCAAACCAATACTGCAAGTGTGTCGTATCAGCCACAGGAAACGGTCTGGTATCGGTAATCTGTTGACTTCTGAACTTCTGCGAGGTCAAACCCAGAAAGCTGGTCCACCAGTTGATAAAGGTGATAATGTTGGATTTTTATTCCCGTTAATGATATCCACCAAAAGATAGATATAAGTGGATGGAAGCAGACATCATCATCATCAGTGGATAAGATCTCTATGGTGTTGCTTGCTCCACTGTAGTGTATGGAATGTCAACTTGACCTACGCAGTGGTGTGTAGACATGGATTGAGTGTACAATGTGCGAATGATGATAAGGGTTCGTGTTGTTGACAAATGTTCTTTTCTCACACTCATGTATGACTGGAAGTCATCGACACCAACGACTGTGTACCTTTTCTAAAGTTTAATTGGACGTACACACTCGACAGCACAGATAGTGACAAATCACAGGTTGGCATAATACATCATAGTACAGTGGATAACTGGTCTTGCAATGTTATGTTACATGGGCACTCATGTAGATTAATATTATAATGGACTGTCAGTAGCCAAGCCCTCAGCATCGCCCATACATATAAATCATCTGACTTCACTGACTGAGCACGTCAGCTTATAAACAACATTTCAGATGGCTTCTAAACCTAATCTCGTTTAGCGACGATTCTCCCACATAATGTTCAGCACATATTTTTTCCATATAATAATATTGAACCGCTGATAAAGGGTTCTCATGTGTAGCAGTGATCTCTGGACTAAACAAGCGATAATACGGGCATCCCCTTTTCTCTTCTTGAAAGTCACTACATGTTTGGATCCAAGATGGCTTCACTCGTGAGCTGTCACTCACGTTTGGATACAGATAATGAATCTGTCCTAAAGTTAGTCATTCATAAAACATTGCATTGCTCTGTAGATTTGATCATGAACAATTGACTGCATTCTACAGAATATAGTGCTGCTAGGAATCGAAGTCGTTTTCATTGAGTCAAATATATTCTCTTATCGAAAATGGTGGCTTCGTACGAGAGTTCATAAAAGTATCTTGGATTACCTTGGTATAAGAAATATGAAACTGCCATTCCTTGGCAATACGCATAAACACTGGGGTAAAGCATACACGATAGGTCTAGACGACTATCACCTTCCCCACAAATACTGAGATCACTTTTTCCCCGGCGACAGGCCGACATAGGAAACACAGTCCCTATCAGGACGAAGCCAAATCACACCACACTCTAGCGACACATCCGCCGAATAGCCTTCGACCTCTCTAGAGACAACAGAACATATAGTTCGACTTAGATATGTAAAGATATACAGATATAAGACAGACTCGTCCTACTCAGACAAACAATACACATAAATTCAGGCCATAGATATTCTGAAGCAAGAACAATCTATTATTACCCAAACAACGAATAAATCGCAGTAAAATGGATTTATCCGCGGAGTTTGATCGAAAGAGCCGACACAACTTTCAAGGGAAGTAACTCAATAATGACTTTCCCTTAAGCACTAAAAAAATTACTTATGTATAATATTGTAAGATATCAAAGACTGCACGTAACAGTCTACCATTAATCATGATGTGATCTATCTGGTTTCTGTCCCGACCATTTGGTGATTCCCATGTTAATTTGTGAATTTCTTTATGTGTGAAAAGTGTTCCTCCAATGACCAGGTTGTTAATACTACAGAAACTTATTAGTTTATCCCCATTTTCGTTTGCTGTTCCGCTGCCGCATTTCCCCATTCTCTTTCATTATATGTATTGTGTGTACCAACTTTCACATTGAGGTCTCCCATTACTATAATAAGATCATATCTAGGTGTGTCTTCCATTTCTTTCTGCAGTTGTTGATAGAATTCTTCCTTGACCTCTTCATCGCTGTCATTCGTTGGTGCGTAGCATTGTATTATTGTAGTATTGGTGAATCTACCTCTCAATCTTAATCTTATCAGTCTGTTGTTGATGGGTTTCCATTCCAGTAATGTCCTTTCTATTCCTTTATGTAGAATAATGGCTACACCTTCATTGTGCTGTCCATCCTCTCTTCCAGAGTAAAGTACTGTTTCTCTTGTTGCTGTTTTAACTTTTCCTGCCCCTGTCCATCTGCTCTCGCTTATCCCTAGAATGTGTAAGCTATAGTTTCTCATTTCTGCCGTGACCTGTTTTAGTTTACCCGTCTCATTCATTGCCTGACATTCCAAAATCCTATTCTTGTATCATGTTTTGCGGTCAGGACGTCCGTTCTCGTGTCAGTGGCTTCCTTTCAGCTTTCACCACTGACAGTCATACGAGCCTCAGACTCCGGATGTCCATCCCGCAGCAAAGTTTGTTTATTCGTTGTTGTTTCCGTAACTTCGATTTTTTTTTACATAGACAGGGGTGTCAGCCCTATGCTAAAACCCCCAACTTGGAGGACCAGGATGTCTACTTTTGTCTGACCCCTGCCCGCGCAAACCTGTCCAGCTTGGTAGAACCTTCCAGGAGTAAAACTCCCGCTGGCATAGCTCTGGGGGTAATCAGGGTACGCAAGCCGCCATACCTCGACAAGGTATTGACACCGGTGATGGCAGTAGTCTGTTAAACTTACATAAATACTAGCTTTCTGTGTTTTGTTTCGTTTATTCTTTACACTCTGTTTAGGTTAGTCCGTTAAACTAACATGAATCCTAGTTTTCTGTGTTTTGTTTCGTTTATTCTTTACACTCTGTTTAGGTTAGTCCGTTAAACTAACATGAATCCTGGTTTTCTGTGTTTTGTTTCCTTTATTCTTTGCACTCTGTTTAGGTTAGTCCGTTAAACTAACATAAATCCTAGTTTTCTGTGTTTTGTTTCGTTTATTCTTTACACTCTGTTTAGGTTAGTGTTACGTACATTTATTACCTAAGGGGGTAGTCGTCGGTCCTACCAAATGTACGCACCAGTCTTGAGATAGTTATATTATTTGTGCGTTCGATTGATTCACGCACTGACGTGCACAATGCTGTGTGAGTTGCTTTGGACGCACGTGTAACCTAGTTGAGTAGTTTGTGACGTCAGGTTTTGAAGTGGAAACATGGAACTGGCTTGTGTCCATGATTGTAATTTTATATTGTGTATCCAATGGCATGTTGAAGGAAGCCATTTATTATTGTGATTTGTATTGGTCTTCAGGTCGAAGCCAATCGCAGTAATGTCACGTAAGTTATCGCCCACTTCTTATTTTAATGCTGCATAAAAAGGCCGCTCTACTACTAATCTAGCGGGAATTTTATCATTCCTAGAATGGATCTACAGAGTCGCTTGCCTTTAAGATTTGGATCGTAGACGGAGAATTCCTACGAGTAGAAGAAGTTATATTGTTTACCTTATGCACATGTTTTAAATGCCGTACATGCTTCAATGCCAAAGTCGTGGCATGGATGTAAAGAGAGGGTAGCCAACTGAAAGCCTTTAACTGATAGGATTATCGTATATGACTTTGTGTGAAATTATATGATGTACAACGCTATGTAGGATGAACGTCTGGGAATTTTAACAAATGTAATATGGAAGATTTCATCCCAGAGTATGAATACGTTACCATGATAGACGTCCTTGAAAGAAGGTCAACGGTCGTGACTGAGAAGGATATTATACGGTAACAGTTTTGTAATCCTTAGTCTATGGACAGAGGTCTTTACTAGAAGAGAATCTTCAGGAACTTTAGCAGCAATAATTAATATGTTGTCGTGTGATCTTTGCGCCTGTGACGATGTCCGTCTTGTCCACTTCGTGTCCTGGTGAATAAAATCTATGTAAAGTTACCAACGACTTGTGTGATGCCAATACTTCACCAGTTCACCCAATTCAAGATACTTGTTGGTTTTCGTTTGAAAACATTGTTGACATTTATTCCGTTGTAACCATTCGCGTTTCAATTCATCACTATGAAAACGACACCAACAATAACTGGTAGGCCAGTGCGGTCTGGAAGTAATTTCAGGAACGTACCCATCCAATTGATCGTTTGAAAAGAAGAATTTTTACTTTCAAGGCGACATCATCTCAATTTGGATCCTAGCGGAATATGAATCAAAATCAACTCAAATGCTCAAGGTCTTCAATCAACCTCCACGTCAAGTTTCACAGTGACTGATTACTTGGAGATCATCTCTTCATCATTATTACGTGCGAGCTAGTTTGATATACGCAGAGCGAAGTATTGCATCCTCTAACGTACATACACGGGGACAAGGCACTTTGATTTTTACCTGCACGCGAGCTAAGTATAACTTGTATCCGTTATACACTTTATTACTATTAGCTGTGCCTTAATTGATTATGTCCACTTTCATATTTTCCGTGTTATGTGTTATATGTTGTGTATTCTTTGCGGGAGGTTGGGAGGTAGATCTGACGAACGAGATCCATCTCGAAGCCAATTCGGGCTCTTCTTCAGACGTTCTGTAGGGATCATTTTGTAAGTTTCAATTGAGCGATAGTTCTGGTACAAGGCTAGAAACCTTGCCGAAGTTCCGATCGCTAGTTGCTTCTTATAATACTATCTATTTAGCTGTTTCGTCACGTTTAATTGTTGTTTTTGGTAGCTATTTTTACTTGTACCTTGGTTTTATGATGAATTTTGTTTGTATTTCGCGTCCATCTCACCTTTCCTGTCGTTTAGTTTTTTACAAAACCTATGTTTTTTACACTGTGTTGTCAATTGTCTTGTGCATTATTTAATCGCAGTTATCATCGTAATTCTTTACGACATTCCATTTTAGTTTCTCATTTTATTTTAATTGGATTTCTGCGAACGTCTTCGTTTGTTTTGAATATCTTGTCGTGTCATTATTGTGCTATTGTCTGTCACGTTATTGCTTTCACATCATTTCATGTTATAAATTACATTATTAATTATTAATATTATTGCCTATTATATAAATTGATTTTACCGTTCTAGAACAGGAACGAAGAACACTAGTTGTAGTAACACTTTTAAGTAGTATTATTACATAATAATATTGAAATGGCTACCTTAGACTATTTCATTAAGCAAGCAAAAGCTTTGCAAATACCTGCTGAAGAGGTAAGACAATTCGCTATGTCAGAATATAAGAAAGCTCAAGAAATAGAAGCTGATCAGAGAAGATTGGAAACTTTACGTTTGGAAAATTTGAAATTTGAGGCAGATCAAAAACGGATTGAGGCTGAGGAGAATGAGAAAAAAATGAGATTAACTGCTGAGGAAGATGAGAAAAAAATGAGATTAGCCGCTGAATTAGAAGAGAAACGATTTCTGCGAGAGGCAGAACAGAAACAAAAGGAGGCTGAAGAAAGACTTAGAAAAGAAATGGAACAGAAACAAAAGGAAATGGAAGAGAGAAGATTGATAGCGGAACAAAATGTAAAACGACTTCAGCTTGAGAGGGAAGAGAATGAGAAAAAACGACAGCATGAACTGAAATTAGCAGAGTCAGAATATGAGAGACTTAGGTTAACTCAGGAATCTAATTCTCAGAGAACTTTTGAAAGCCACACTTCATCCAGACAGGATCATTTTAAGGAGATTAACCTTAAATTGCCAAAATTTAATCCCCCGTCTGATGACGTAATATTCTTCCTGGATAGGTTTGAGGCCACTTGTGGGTCTTATAACGTGGATAAAGCGCTATACTGTACATATTTATCCAGATTACTTACAGGAGATGCATTAGCAGTTTATCATACCACCAGCATTGGTGAGAAAAATGACTACAATGCTCTTAGAGCAGCACTTCTGCAAAAATTCCAAATGACAGAAAACGAATATCGTTTGAGATTTCACACATTACTACCTCAATCTGGCAGAAATTTTAGTGATTTTCTGTCACAGATACGACTAACATTAGAAAGATGGATCGAATTATCCAAAATTGAAAAGTCGTATGAAGGTCTCTTTGATTTACTGATGCGCGATAAGGTACTTTCGTCGGTAAACCCTACATTTCTCGCATTTTTACACGAACGGAAACCTTTATCTATGAAAAATTTAGAAGAACATGCAAAAAACTTCTGCACTGCTCACCCAAACATGGATCTAAGTAACGCGCAGATTAAGAGTGAATTGCCTGTTGCTTTTGCAGCACAACAAAACAATTTTTCACGCAATCGTTCTTTTAGTGCTGATAGGTATGTCAATAAGGGAAATAATCATAATTTCAACAATGATAACTTTTACAAAGGGAAGCAATTTCAACAATCTGCTCCATTTAATGTTTCTTGGAACCAAACTCACAGATCGCGAGATTTTGGTAACAATTATTTTAAAAATAATCAAGGACATTATAATAAACAAAACTGGAGATCAAGGTCTCAGGGTCCGCAAAACAGACAATTTTTTTGGAAATAAACCATTTAACCAACATCATAACGATCATTCTACAAATTATCGGACTAATCCAAATTTTAACTCTAGCAGAAACAACAATTATGGCAATTTTAATGACAAAAATCACAATCGATCGCGCCGACGAGATAGATCGTCGAATAATACAGGTAGACATTCTAATGTTGCTTTTAATGATACACAGGCTAACATTGAACAGGGTAAAGTAGCTGAAACTCACAATGCTATGTCTTGTTCTCTAGATTGTTCCCAGGTGAAAGACTGTCCAGAATGCTCGACTCTTTTCCAGCCTAAGGCGATCACGACGCTGCGTTGCGGACATACCTTGCCTAGCCTGCCTGCAGTCTGTACAGCCACTGCTGCGTCAGTACACCAGGGACAGGGCTCTCTTAAGTTTCACAAGGGATTTGTCAATAATATTTCATGCTCTCTCCTATTTGACTCAGGTTGTACAACAATCGGTGTCCGGACTTCGCTGATCAACCCAAGTTGTGCCACGGGCCGGGTTGTCAAATGTGTAACATTTGGTGGCACAATTGAAACATTTCCCACTGCTATTATTGATCTTCATACTCCTTTCTTTACAGGAAAGATCCAAGCATGTCTTCTGCCTAACCCAATTTGTGATGTTATACTTGGTCGCATACATGGTATTAAAGAGTGTACACCACAGCAAATAGCTGAATGGGAAAAGCGACATATTCAAACTGCAAATGCAGTAGTGACTAGAGCGCAAGCTACTAATATGTCGCATGATACACCTATTGAACCTACAGTTCATACCACTTGTGATGATGATGCTCCTATTTCACGGGAGTTGTTTGCAACATTGCAAAAGAATGATAATTCATTAAAAAAATTCTTTCAGTATGTTAACAAAAAGAATACAAGCAACAAACTTGCAAAATCTAGACATGACTTTATACTTAAAAATGGGATTTTGGTTAGAGTAATACGGGAAAAGGATTTATCCTTATGTTCTCAGATTCTTGTCCCATCCTGTATGAGATCTCGTATATTACGACATGCTCATGACTCGCATTGTGCGGGCCATATGGGTTTTTCGCGTACCAAATCCAGAGTGCTTTCGGCATTCTACTGGCCAGGCGTCCATAGAGATGTTACTCTCTATTGTCGGTCCTGTTTGATATGTCAAGAAGTTAAGGTACGGGGTCCATTTCATGCGGCTCCTATTCAAGCTGCGGACATCCCGATTAGACCATTTGATAAAATGGCCATTGACATTATTGGTCCAATGCTTCCATCTGCTAGAGGGCATACGCATATTCTTACGTGCATTGATATGTGCACTCGTTGGCCTGAGGCCATCCCTCTCAAGAACACTTCATCTGCCAGTGTAGCAGAGGCATTGATGTTAATCTTCTCACGCATTGGTTTTCCACGGAAAATCTTGTCGGATCATGGGGTTCAGTTCATTTCTGAATCCATGTCTCAAGTTATGAAGACATTAGGTATAGAAAGATCTCTTAGTTCTATTTATCATCCGATGTCAAATGGGTTAATTGAGCGTCTCAATAGGACACTCAAGCAGTTGTTGGGTAAGATGACTCAAGACCATCCCCAAGACTGGGATCGGGTCCTACCCGCTTGTCTCTTTGCGTATCGCGAGGTACAAAATCAAGCAACGGGGTTTTCTCCGTTCCAGCTGGTTTTTGGCATGCAACCACGCGGTCCGATGTCGTTAATCCACGACTTATTGGTGGATGAGAATATTGAAGAGGAAACTCAATCCTCTTATGAGTATGTGATCTCTCTTAGAAAGAAAATCATAGATGCTTGTAGACTAGCTACTGCATCATCCGAACATGCCAAAGAAAAAGCTCGTCTATCTGCAAACAAATATAGACGTCTTCGCCAGCTCATACCTGGTGATGAAGCTTTTGTATTACTCCCTGCGCATAACAATCGTCTTTTAATTACCTGGAGAGGTCCTTTCAGGATCATCTCAAGAATATCCGATGTCGACTACATCGTTGATGTTAATGGCAAACATAAAACCTTCCACATTAACATGTTGAAGGAATATTACTCACGTCCTGATTACTTACAGTCAGTGTTTCAGGCAACTGACGATCCTACACCTCCTATTCAACACTATTCTAGTTTGTCAGTCATCCAAGAAGAGGAATCTTCTTTCGATGATGTACAACTACCAATACCAGTTGTACCACTCCATTCCACTGAGAAATGGAATGATGTTACTATCTCATCTACTCTTACTGATGATCAACGTCAGCAAGTCTCTAAAATCCTACACACGTATGAGGATGTCCTCACTGACATCCCAGGTCATACGTCAGTCATCCAACATGACATTATTCTGACTGACGATACACCGATTCGAGTTCGCCCATATCCTATTCCTTTACACTTTCGTGATAAGGTTGATAAGGAATTGGATGATATGCTCCAATTAAATATAATTGAACCATCTTCATCACCATATTCTTCTTCTATGGTAATCATTAGGAAGAAAGACAACAATATACGTCTTTGCGTAGATTACAGGAAGTTAAACAAAGTTACAAATTCGATGCGGAACCATTACCTCTTTTAGACGACTTATTAGAGAAATTATCTCATGCCACATTCTTTTCGAAATTTGACCTTTCAAAGGGTTATTGGCAAGTGCCATTAACCCCTAAAGCAAAGCCATTCACCGCTTTCTCGACGCCACGGGGTCTTTTTCAATGGAATTTTATGCCTTTCGGGTTAATGAATGCGCCAGCTACCTTTGTACGCATGATGCGCCGCATATTGTCTCATCGTCCCGATGTCATTACTTATATAGATGACATCTGTCTTTTTAGTGACTCTTGGGATGAACATATTCAGGGTTTAAAATCTTTACTTTCTACCTTACAGGATTATAACTTAACAGCGAAACCTTCAAAGGCTTTTGTCGGTTTTCATGACATCTCATTTCTTGGTCACCGTATAGGTCGCGGTTTAATGTATACAGAAGACAGTAACGTCTCTAAAATTTTAAACATCTCAGCACCTAAGACAAAAAAACAAGTGAGGTCACTCTTAGGACTAATACAGTTCTATTCTAAATTCATCCCTCATTTGTCTACTATAACTGCACCTCTTTCGTCTTTACTGAAGAAGGGCACACCTAATGTAATAAAGTGGTCGCAGGATCACCAAACGGCGTTAGACTATATAAAACAAATTTTTTCAAATAAGCCTTTTTTAAAGTTACCTAACAAAGATCTCACCTTTGTTCTTCGCAGTGATGCTTCTTCCTACGCTATTGCGGCAGTTTTGATGCAGGAATACGGAGGCACCTTATTTCCTGTTATGTACGTATCCAGAAAGCTTACAACGAGCGAGATAAATTACTCCGTTCTAGACAAAGAGCTCCTTGCTCTTGTCTGGGCAATCACAAAACTGGATCGTTATCTCCTCGGATCACACTTTGTGGTGGAGTCTGACAAGAAAGCTCTTACCGCATTGAATACAGGGAACGTTAAGTCATCAAAGTCAGCGCGTTACGCTATAGCTCTTCAACCGTTCCATTTTGAGATACGAGCTATTCCTGGAGTGCAGAATGTATTTGCAGACTGTCTTTCAAGATGCCCTAGTGAACTTGGTGAAACTAAACTACTTTTAGATGGAGAAACGTCCTCACCGAAACATGAATAACTTTGTACAGTGTCATTAATTGTACATCTGTGAAGACTATGTATAGTTTTGCAGTATTCGTATAAATATAACTTTCAGAACATACTTACATATGGATTATAACATTATTTCTTGTGAAGTAACGTTTTATTAGAACGGGAACAGTGATATTAAAGTAACATTTTTTTTTAGTATGGAAACATTGGTAAAAAAGCAACAAATAGACATTCGTTAGTGTTATGGAACATATTACACTACATATCGTGTTCGTAAACTTATTTCGTGCATGGAACATTAGGAACATATTCTTGTTGACTCTAAATAGTTCTGAACGAATATTCACAATGACTGAAATTAGAATTACTTAGAATAAATTACTAGTTATTTATTTATGTGTAATTAAGTACTAGAATTAGATTAATTCAATTTAATCAATTTGATTGTTTATAAATCACACATCTACTAACGTTATTAGTGTCTCGCAATACGTGTATTCACGTATTCCACTACATGATATTTTACTTTTAGATAACTAGTCAAACTTACTAGTGTTAGATATCAGTAAGTGCGTTGCTTCTTAAAGTGTTTAATTATGCATTGCTTCATTTTTGCACATTGTATTTCAAAATTTTCTGTTTCACTGATTCTTTTATCATTGATTATCATCAGTGTTGCTGTTCATTTTCATTTTTTGAAATCATATGTTTCGATTTTCTTTTGAAAAACTTAGTTGAATTTTATTATCATCTTTTTTGTTGATTTTTCATTTTCATTTTCATTTTTTCAACTTCTTTTTACTTCGAATATTACCACATCGTTCCAAAGTAGGTCGATGGTGGATGTGTGCTTTAATGCATACTGTCATTTAGTTATATTAATTTCAAGTCAATATTCTTTTCTTAATATGATAACTTTATGCATTGTATATATTGTTGTAGTTTTGACTCACCTCTCTCGAGTAATTAGTTCGAAAAAAATTAATAGAATTAATTTTTTTTAAGGGGAGGTAATAAGGGAGCTGTTACGTACATTTATTACCTAAGGGGGTAGTCGTCGGTCCTACCAAATGTACGCACCAGTCTTGAGATAGTTATATTATTTGTGCGTTCGATTGATTCACGCACTGACGTGCACAATGCTGTGTGAGTTGCTTTGGACGCACGTGTAACCTAGTTGAGTAGTTTGTGACGTCAGGTTTTGAAGTGGAAACATGGAACTGGCTTGTGTCCATGATTGTAATTTTATATTGTGTATCCAATGGCATGTTGAAGGAAGCCATTTATTATTGTGATTTGTATTGGTCTTCAGGTCGAAGCCAATCGCAGTTATGTCACGTAAGTTATCGCCCACTTCTTATTTTAATGCTGCATAAAAAGGCCGCTCTACTACTAATCTAGCGGGAATTTTATCATTCCTAGAATGGATCTACAGAGTCGCTTGCCTTTAAGATTTGGATCGTAGACGGAGAATTCCTACGAGTAGAAGAAGTTATATTGTTTACCTTATGCACATGTTTTAAATGCCGTACATGCTTCAATGCCAAAGTCGTGGCATGGATGTAAAGAGAGGGTAGCCAACTGAAAGCCTTTAACTGATAGGATTATCGTATATGACTTTTGTGTGAAATTATATGATGTACAACGCTATGTAGGATGAACGTCTGGGAATTTTAACAAATGTAATATGGAAGATTTCATCCCAGAGTATGAATACGTTACCATGATAGACGTCCTTGAAAGAAGGTCAACGGTCGTGACTGAGAAGGATATTATACGGTAACAGTTTTGTAATCCTTAGTCTATGGACAGAGGTCTTTACTAGAAGAGAATCTTCAGGAACTTTAGCAGCAATAATTAATATGTTGTCGTGTGATCTTTGCGCCTGTGACGATGTCCGTCTTGTCCACTTCGTGTCCTGGTGAATAAAATCTATGTAAAGTTACCAACGACTTGTGTGCTGCCAATACTTGACCAGTTCACCCAATTCAAGATACTTGTTGGTTTTCGTTTGAAAAAACATTGTTGACATTTATTCCGTTGTAACCATTCGCGTTTCAATTCATCACTATGAAAACGACACCAACAGTTTCTCCTTACAGGAAAACTAAAACTGTACCCAGCATTCACAGGTTCTTGCAACGGTTGAGTTTGTAGCTGTTTGTTTAACAGTATGAGGTTGCCAGCCTCACGATCAACTTCATTTTACTCGTCTTGTACGACATGCTTAAGGGTCCAGTAGGCCTATTATTTCTTTTTCTCATGGGAGACTCCCAGGAAGTAAACAGGGCACTCTCAGCCAATGAACCATAAAAATGTGTAACGTTTTTCATGTGGTTTTATTTTATTTTTTTTAACATAAATCTGAGACGACATGAACTTTCTACGTGTTCACATTATCACAGAATTATAAGAACAGAAACAAAAATGAAATTTTAATTTTGTATGAAATACTTAGCATATCTTCTTCCTTGATGAAGACCTGTGTTGCTAAAACGTTAGATATGTCTTTGTCATTATGTAAAAACTGTCTCTGTGTCTTTGTCACGATCTAAAGAATGTCTCCGTGTCTTTGTCACTAAATACAAAAGTTCTCATAGAATACTGTGCAACATTTAGCGGATGTTTGAAGATTTTACTGCACTAGCTTTATTTATTGATTTTTTTATTTATTTTTTAATCTAAGCTTCTTGATGTTCAGTAACTTCCGGTTTGATTCCCAGTTGATGGAATTTAATTTATGGAAATTATTTTCAGAACCATTGGTCCTAATGATGTCATATTCCCCCTGCTCCCCCTGCTCCCCTTGCTCCCCTGGGTAGTGAGATCGGATGTCTAGCCTTCTCGGATGAGGGAAGGAACGAACGAACTTTATTTTCAAAGGGTTGAGAATTGGGCACGCAGGCCCGTCTGACATTCTGCCCTTCCTTTCTCTCGTCTTTTATACTTATTTCATTTATTCTCACATACATTGTACCCATTAATTCAAGGAATTCAGCGTTGTAAAGGTAAAATAAAAGCATACTGACATTCACAGTATCTAATTATAAACATGAAATAAAATATGTTAAAAAGTACAAACTAAGTATTACCATGAAACAAAATATGTTGAAAAGCACTAACATCATCATTAAACCTACCTACATTCGATAGTATATCATTTGTTCGGAAAAATAATAACACTAGGAAGGTGGGGGGGGGGGGGGGGGGGGGGGGGGGGGGGGCGGCAGATAATCAGAACTCATAAAGTATTCGAAAAGTTTACGATTGTATGAATAGGGACTGAGGTTGTTATCTTTTAGATAATGTGGAAGATAGTTCCAAAGATGAGCAGCAGAGTAAGCTAAGCTTTTCTTGAATAAGTCAAGCCTAGGCTTGGGCACTTGTATTTTGTTAAGGCGTTGACTGCGTTTTTCATTGTATTTGAACATTGGCCACAGATATGTTGGAGCATTCTGTGACAGGATTTTGTGAACAAATTTAGCTTTGTTGAACAGAAAGCGCTTTCTTAGAGGCAGTATTTTGAGATCTTTATTATAAATCTAACACTGTGTTTGGCAGTTGTCAGAAACTAGACGCACTGCACGCTTTTGTAGTGAATGGAGTCTTTTTGTGTTGGACATAGAACAACCATCCCAGATTGTGGAGCAATAGTCAAGGTTTGTTTGTATGTGAGATATATAGAACAATTTTTGTGCATCTTCATCTAGGAAATGTTTGATTTTACTCGTAGCTAACTGGTAAACTTTCTGTGCCGTTTGTTTGGTCAGTGCATGAACATGTGAGTTCCAATTTAGATGCTGGTCAAACGACTATTCCTAGAGTTTTATGTTCATTAACGTTTTCAATTGGTGAGGTAACAATATAGATCTGAAGTGTTGTTTTCTCTGAATTTTGTAATTTTTGTCTGGTTGATATTAACATGCACTTTGTTTTAATTATATTAATTAGCATGTGATTTCCGATGCTGCACTTAATCAGATTGTCTGTATCTTTTTGTAACGATAGTTCGAGTGTGTTGCAACTTGTATCACTCGTGTAGACAGTACAGTCATCAGTGCATATCTCACAGGATGCGTGCTCGACGTGTAGTGGAAGGTCATTAATGTATATGGCAAAAAGTAGAGGCCCAAGAATAGAGCCCCGGGGAACGCCGGTATTTATTACGGTTGGGTTTGAGCAAGAGTTATTGTAAGAAACTACATGTTTTCTGTCTGACAGGAATGATTTAATTATCGTCACTAGCTGAAGGTTTACTTTTGATGTTTCTAGTTTTCTAATTAAAATAGCGTGATCTATCATATCATATGCTTTTTTAAAGTCTACAAAAACTGCCCCACATATGTTATCGTTATTAATATTTAAGTGCCAGTTGTCAATCATCTTAGTTAGAGCTGTGTGACATGAATGTTTAGGTCTAAACCCCGACTGACTATCAATTAGCAAGCCGTTGTTAACTAGGTGGTGTAGTGTTATTTTATGTATGTGTTTTTCTAGTGGTTTGGATAGCGATGATATTAAGGAGATTGGCCTATAGTTTACCAAGGTTATTATTGTCGAAAGAGCCAGGTTTTAAGAGAGGGTATACCTTAGCGACTTTAAAGTGCCACGGAAAGTAACTCCGTGCGATACATTGATTGTATATGTATGTAAGCGAATCATTAACAGCTGGAGCCGCATAACGCAGTATTCGATTACTGACTCCGTCAAGTCCTGATGAGTTATTATCTTTAAGTCCTAGAAGATAGTTATATACTTCATTAACTGTCATAAACTGAATGTTGGATTGGATTGTGTTGGTACATTTGTTCTCACAAAATACTGACAGCCTGCCTAAGTCACAAGGTGAATTTGGTATTGTAGGTGTAAGACTGTTTATTTCTGCCTGAAGGTAATTGCTGAAGTCTGTGCAAGTAAATGGAGTATTAGGGGTTGACGAGACTGACAGATTTCGCTTGTTCGCTAAGGTGTTGATTGCTTTCCATATATCTTTACTGTTTGTTTTGTTCTGAACCAAATTTTTAAAGTAATTTCTTTTTTCTCTACGAATTAAATATTGCACGTTGTTCCTCTGTGCTCTGTATATGTTAAAGTCCTTGTTTTTGTGAGCTTGATCTCTCTGCCTCATTACGTCTAGCACTGCTTGTGTGATCCAAAGAGATTTGACCTGTCGTTTCTCACGAACTTCTTTAGTTGGTGCGTGGTTATCAAACACACAAAGAAAGATACGTGTCCAATGGGCAATGGCGTCATCGGGATCAGAAAGCTGGTAAACACTGGCAAGAGGTGCAGTTCGCAAATCATGTAAAAATAGTTCACGGTTGAAATTCTTAAAAATTCTAAATTTAATACTGATATGTTTATTTCTTGGAGCTTTATATTTATTCTTTGACCACCTGCAACATATAGGATAGTGGTCACTCATCGCGACAGTAGAAACAGGGCATTCTATAATGTTTTCTGCACAGGTGACGTAGATGTGGTCAATTGTTGTGGATGATGCATTTGTTACCCTGGTAGGCTGGTTGACTCTTTGTTTTAGGTTGTAAGATAGTATGATGTTTTCCCACGTTTGGTTTGTGTTGTGCATGTCGATGTTGAAATCGCCTAGAAGAATAATTTCTTTGGCAGTGGTAAATACTTTATCCATCATAGTGGTTGTCACAGAGAGTTTTATGATCAATAAATTTTCTTTTTTTTTTTCTTTCTCTACCCGTGTCCTCTACTTTATTATCGCTCTTTTGTCCTTTTCTTGTATTTTTCGCATTCGTTCGTTTGCGAAAAATATTTTCTTTCCCATTCTCAACTTTACCGTTTTCTTTCTCATACTGGTAAACGCATTTATGACATAACGTGTCAGTCTCTGCACGAGACGGGAGAGCGTTAATACGCATTCTATTACGTAGATGTCAGTGGACGAAACTGTGAATATTCGTTTTCGCCAGACTTATAGGCGACATATCGTCTGCATTTTCACATGTCACAACGAGTTGCATCGGCTGAGTGCTCACGTGAGGTGACAAACCCGACATCTTCACGGTGCAGAATGAGACATTTGTCTACATTTTCACCGGTCACAGCGTTTCTTCAGGCTAGTCTCTCGGCGTGAAGTGTGATCTGACACTCACGCAGCGCTCTACATTGGAGACGGGTCGTCTGAGATTCGCATCTGACACGCGCGCTCTCTGTCAATTTGTTAACGTAAGGTGCGAAGACGCACGTGGTGGCAGTTACGGCATGCGTCTAAGTTAACTTAGGTGTTAGGAGAGGGGAGAGATCGGGATTTTGGAAATAGTGTGATCCTTTGTCTGGTTGTAAACTTGATTTCACTCATTTTCCATTTGCAATAGACGCGGTCACTCCGTTCTAGATACTTAAACTTATAAATGAACCTCTTAGTTTCGTTGTGATACCGTAGTTCTGTGTTGAGGTAAATATTATATATATATATATATTATATCTAGTATTTTTCGAAGTGTTCAAAGTGTTAAATCACTTATTTTATTTCCCGAGTTCTTTTGTGCAGAGTGAATAATTTATAAGTCTGTTATATTCTCTAGCTGATGAGTTACAGTGGAAAACAGAATAAATTATAATGTTTAGCTTAAACTCAGTCGGCTATTAATGAATTTAATTTAACTGTTAAATAATCAGACGAGAATAATTTTTCTAAACTAACTTATAAATGCTAGATGCCTCATGAGTGTTGACGGAATACGTAGGTATTCCTAATTCATGATGATTGATTTTTTATATATAACTTATTTCACGGGAAAGTTTAAACATCAAGTCAAGCTCTACGCTTGCAGTTCAAAATGTAAGTTATATTGAGTACGTAATATGTAAAATATTTCATATGTGTTTTTTTTTTCTTTATTCAGTGAATACTGGAGTAACCCAAACTTTGCCGGCGTTTTGTACAGAGACATACCATTGAGAAACATAAACATTTTATATCTTTAACCACGTGGGTTTTCAAGTAACACCTGTCTGACAGGGCGTGGGCCTTCAGAGATAGACAGAATACCAATCCCACTAACGGGTTTTTTTTTTAAAGAATAAATGCTTCTACTGGGCCTTTGAGGCAGTTCATATTTCTTCACAAACTCTAATGTACATGCTGCCTTGTGGCGAGAATAATTACAGAGAAAAAACATTAACGTTTCCGACATTGTTGACAAAGTGTGTGGTGAACCAAGACTAGCTGTTGAGAGAAGTTGTCCACCGGTCATCTTCCTAATTAAGGGAAACCTCGTGTTCTGACACTGTGTGCCTGCTGAAACCCTAACTCTTACCTCGTGAATAAGTGACATTAAATTAAATCTGTAAAGAAAGAACGATCGCCTGAAGTGGACGCTTCCCGGACACGGTGAATGAAACCAATATCTGCAGAGCTGGGTATCCGCTTCATCCACAGATAGACAGATTAACGAAGTGTACACTAAGGCTTGCGCCAGACGGCGAACAACAGCACGAGTGTAGGTAAGGTTGTGTGAGTCAGGGCCAGATGAAAGAACCGAGTGAAAGTAGACTGAAGGATGTTCTTTGTTTGATTCACCCACTTTGTAACTTTCCTTATGCAAGATTTGTTGCTAAATTATATTTATCCTTAGAATAGATACTGCTGTCAAAGTCAGTTCATTCCTTCAAAAGGGGAAAATATTGGACCCAAATCATATGTATCTGTGACTCTTTGGGCTATCATCTTTCTCCTAACGGGACTGTGGGCTAAACATCGAGGGAAGATCATAACTGTGGTCTATCATTTCTTGTAGAAATTCATGGAGTTTTTTATGACTATTTGTATATGTTTTGATGTAATTTTATGTGTTGTGGTGGAAGTTTATATTGATAATTAAACTGCCCTTAAATTTAATCAGCGTGTTGGTCAGCTCGTTCTAGAATATCCATATAATCATTGTTATAGTTTTCCCACGTCTGTGTGTCTAACTGTAGTCACTTGTATGTGCGTGCACGTGAGTGGATAGAGATATATTAATATATATATATATATATATATATATATATATATATATATATATATATATATATATATATATATATATATATATATATGTTTAGACTGTCTGACTCCTCTAAAGCTGTCGTAGAAGATAGGCAGAGAGAGAGAAGAATTCTCGATCTCAGAGACAGCCTCTATCACATTCTACCACCTCACTCGTGGAAACCTATTTCTATTTCTATCGCGCACTGTGACTATCACTCATTCTAATCTATTCAGAAGGGACCAACCCAAGTCTTAATTCCCCTATCAAAAATCTACGACAGTGGTGAAATCGTCATACCAGATGGCTCTTGCACTGGGATTTCTATAAAGATACCCGACTAGAAATTGTCCCTGAGTCGGTAGTTTTATTTCTAACCATATGCACTCGGTCTCTGCTGTCTCTAAATCGCTTCTGTGGCGATAACTAATAGAAGTGGAAATATATACTACTATACCTGTTTCTAGCTTGAGTAGAGGAGTACTTTGGGGAAAGGGAGGTAAATCTGTGAATCCCTTTTGGAAGATGTAGTGGTTGTTTTAAGGTTAAGCATATCAGGTGAGTTATAGAATATGGTGGGACTAATTTGCATTTAATGATTTTGTAACAAGAATTAAAGAAGAGTGTATGGTTTTGAGTCTAATCATCAAGGGCAGATAACTTGGAATTACGTCCCTTGTACGTTTTGGTGAGCGAGCAAAAGTAAACACGCACGAGAAAGTGTTGGTAGGTGAATACATTTTAGGAGAGAACGAGAAAAATGTTAAATCGGGGATTAGTCAGTTTGATTTTAAACGCGCTCAGCGCAGGTTAGCAAGTTTGCTAGACAGTAAGATTTTGGACAGTGGCGAGCTAGGTTCTTAATGGTTCATGATTCTGGCGAACAAGCCACTGGATGGGGTTGGTTACTGTGGTTACAGGCTGATATCAAGTTGTTGTGCCGAACCTACAAGATGCTCAGAGGCCACTTAAAAAATAGAAGTAGATGAAGGCAAGAAAGATGAAGTGGCCATAACAAGATTTATGTTAACAAGTCGTCAAGGTTTTTTTCAAGACAACAGGTATGTTGAATAAGACGAAACGCAGATAGACAGTAGCTAAGGTCAGAGCGGTGAACAGTTGACTATTTGAGATAAATAAACAGCTCTGGTAGTTAGACCAGTTTATGCAGTAAATACCTCAAAACTAGTTCCACCAGACCTAACATAACTCATGTGTAGTAAACAAAACTAGAGAACATAAATTCTGATACGAGATAGGAAAGCTGCGTCAGACTATAACAGGAAGAAATTGAGGGAGAGGAAACTTATTGCCAAGTTGTGTTAATGAACATTTTTGCATATTGTGAAGAAGACCCAACAGATGGAAGGTTGGGCATGAGTACATTTTCGACAGATTTTATTTTGGTCTTTGCTCGATTAATACTGTAAATAAAACACCATCTTTGTTATTTACTGCGGGTTGAGTGCAGTGTTTTACAGTAGAGGTTCTCCGTCAATCAATTGTATCTTCGTGTGATGTACTGTCATCTGGAGCTGTACTGCCATAACATCATCAGCACCTGGCTGCCTACTGTTTTGGGTAGTGAGATGAGTCACGCTATACAAAAACTATAAACGCAAACATCAACCACACCATCACGGCCACACTTTATAGCGATATTCGCTTTACTGCCGTGGTCTGGAACAGAACCCACAATATCTCTGAGATATGCCTGTATATGAAAATATATATGTTTACGTGTGAAAATGTACACCACGGTCCTCTTGCATAATCAGTTTAGTCTGTATGCGTTGTAAATACTCCACCTAAAGCATTGCTCTCGTAGGATAGGGAGTTTAATATAATATGTTATAATATTTAAAAGCTAACTTATAACGCACAATGAAAACGTACAACATTATCTCGCATGCTAAATGTTACAAAACTAAAACATAGGTTAACTTTAGCTGACCTGAAGTCAGGAGATGTCAGTCTCGTAACGAGTGATAGAAAAAACAAATGCATCACTTCCGCGGTCTAATAGAATCAAGTACATTTCACTCGGTACCTTGTGAGTGACAGTTAATTGAAGTTTTATACAGTGGTTCTCGCGCTTTTGAGAGCAGCCTAAAATAGTTCTAAAGACAAAGTAATATAATTTTGAGTAACACTCTATTACATTTATAGGAACAGAAATGTAAATATAACTATAAATAGTGGACATCTGTCCATGAGAACACTCGCAGTGGCACACTTAAGTTGCTTAACTAGGACATGAGAAGAGACAAGATACGTGCTGAAATCAGCATTTGCTCTCATTTCAGGATTACGAGATCATGAACTCCTGGGGCTTCCCCATAGAGCAGCAGAGGAAACAAATGTCAGCTGCATAATGGTAGGCAAATAAATACCCTAGCTTGTACAGAGAAAACACACACTAAAACAAAAAGACAGATTTGAGATTTTAGACAGGCAACTTTATAATTCTTATGGAGACTTTAAAAGATCCTAAAATGTAGGACGTTTTTTATAGATTCGTGTGCTGGATTAGCCAGTACATGAACAAATGATAAAGTAGTAAAAATATATAGATTTTTATAGAAAATGTTTTTGTTGAGGATAGCTGTAATAATAAATATTAAAAAGAGAATTTTTGGATAATCTCAGCTAGTGTTAGAATTACTTGTTTTTATAAGTACAGATAACTGGAGAGCGTATTTCGTCGAGCTTTAGAGTTCTGGAATCGACTCTGTCGTGCTCTAACATTCCTAGTGGTTCGCATTAGAAGGACGGATTATTTGTTGAGTGGTAAAGTTTTTGAGTGCCCTTGAATATTCCGAATAACTCCAAGCATTGTAGTGAAGTAGGAAAGAGAAATAGTGGTTCTCAGGCTGTTAACCAATGATCTTAACCTACGACGTAAATAGACTTTCACAAGCAGCGTTTGACTCTTTTAAAGATAATATTATTCTGCGTGTTTATGATATAGAATATGTAATGTACGAGTATATTTGTAACTTCACGCCGTTGGTGGAGCGTTTGTAGTAAAGCAATAATGTGTGATCCTGCAGACTGCAAGGTAATATATAAATAAATATGGTGAATTTATCCCGAGCACTTAGTCTTTGATGCCACTTGTAAGTAAACATATTGAGAACCACTGACTCAATACTTAATTATAGATGCCTCAGAACCTAATTGGAAATGTTCATTGAATATTCTTCTTCTTCTTTGATCCTTAGCCGCAGACTGGCAAAGCAGTCAGTGGCCATCACGCCTGATGGCGCCTTGTGGGGCAGTACCAAATTGCTTCCACTTTGTTCGGTCGGCGGCCATCGTTCGAACAGTGCCCTAACTCTGGTTCATTCTTTGCATTTCGGCCTCCACAGTTCCCCGCCAAGTTGTTTTTGGTCAGCCTCTTTTTCGCTTTCCTTCGGGGGTCCATAGAATAGCTGTTCTTGTAATGGCATCAGGGTTCCTTCTGAGGATGTGGTCAACCCAATTCCAGCGTCTGCCAGCTATGATGGTGTGCATGTCCTCTTGGGTAAGGTAAAGGATCCTGCTACACGACCATTAAGGCATATTGGGAATACGGTGTTAGGCCCGCGTTTTCTTGATCATCGACACACTAGAATGATGTGGTTAGCCTCACGCCGGCCGCCTTAACTTTCCCAGAGTTGTTCTGGTACCAAATTCATGAGGCTGGGTCGACCCCGGAGCCGTTTGTGGTCTAAAAATTCACACCTCAACTGGGGATCGAACCATGGACCACCGAGCTAGGAAGCCAGTGCACTAACCACTGCGCTACCATGACTCCCATGTCGTCTTGGTTACTCCGAATAAGTAGTTCTTGGTTGGTGATGGTATTCGGCCAAAAGGTTCGGTGAATTTTCCTTAGACACATGTGGTGGATTTGATGTTAACAGATGTTATCATTCAATATTTCTAGTGTACTGAATGAGGTCAGCTGTGAAGGTCCCTGATTTTAACAAATTTTGGGTTGAGTTATCAGAGTACCTTTCTACTACCACCTTATGACCTCAATCAGACCTATTCTTGACTAGTATGTATGATAGCTACGTATAATGTCTAGGGTTATGCAGGTGTGTAATGTAGTGGTTACAACACCGCTCTGGCGACCGGGTGATTCGGGATCAAACCAGGGCGACGGCATTTGAGGATTTTTCGTCGACCGGGATTTGGACTGGATTAACTCGAGACCTGGCGATGACATTTGAAGGAGTGTCGTCGACCAGGGACTGGCGGCTCCTGAGCCGACCCAGCTCTAATGGGTACCTCCGAAAACGGTGAGTATCTGCCTGAATGGCGAGGGACACTTGTCTCTGTACAAGAAAATAGGATACTCACGTAAAAATCAATGTCAGGTTAGACATTAATAATAACCTGAGATTTCGCCTCGAGTATTAGCGGGCGTACGAAAAAAAAAACTACAAATACATTCAAATTTTATCACATATAGATATAAGACAGGGTTAATACCACAACCACAAACAAACTAACACTCTATTATACAACTTATGGAAGTCTGTGGCTGAATTTTATGTAATATACTAGATAACAATTTATTTGCCCTGATTCAGAATTTTCTGAGTCAGGACCAACAACAAAATGAAATTTATGGTTTTATTTACATAAATATTTATAACACAATGGATCTTCTGTCCATACAAAAGACTATTATAATCAAATTATATTTAGGTATTTCTCTAAACTGGGTGACACTGGTAACTAATGGCGGGGTGGGGTGTTTTCATCATTCCCCTTCTGTATATTAGTATCTTGTGGAAAAAGTTATTGACTAAGCAAAGATTTTATGTCTCTGTTAATAAATTCAGTGGATGACCATTGTAGTTCCGACACATAGGCACTTATCTGTAGGTTGATAGTAGATATGATGCTGACAATTTCCTTTCGTTCACTCGAATGACCAGACTGACACAGTCCCTGGTGTAGAATAGTATAGTAGACCGCTTGGTCCCGTAAAGTTTCACTTCTCTCTCTCTCTCTAGTAAAATCACCAGGGTCCTGGTACTACCGTAGCACCAGAACAAAAAACCCTGAAACAAGGTTATGATTCTGTACAACATGTCTACAATAACATTCCACAAGTAATACATGGCATAATTCAATAAAAGAAAAGGGTCAGATCTCTCTGACCCCCCATGTCAACCATTTTCTTCTGAGATAACAACTCATACCAGTGCTCCTATTCTTTTCCTTAATGGCTACAACGCCTCTGACACTGCAACAATGATTCTCTCCCATAGAATATTGTGGGTTAGCCTTCCCACTGGTAACTGTGGAAATCATTTTAAGTTATACAACTCATGTCAATTTTTACTGCTTGTGCACAACACCACAGGCCCTGCATAAGTCTGCTGGGGACCTCTGTACTTAGTCGTAAAGCCTTCCCAAACAAGCAGTATCTCATACACCAAATTTGGTTGTAATAATAAGATTAATAAAGTCATTCTTACCACAATTCAAAAAAATATCACAAACATACGTTGACTGGCATTAGCATTAATATGTAAGTTTAGCTTTGCCCCAGTCCAGACTGCCAAGAATTATTATTTCACTCTAGGCACTGATGTTCTCAACGCAGCTTGCTTTCAAAAACTTCTGTAACAACTGACGACAAGCCTTTGCTTGCTTTTGCCAATATTATCAGACCGGCCCAATCAGCGAGGGTCTAGCTTTTTTAATTCAAAATTTAAAATTAAAAAAACTCCAAACTTCTAGGAGTGAGTCTTCAAAATATATTTAGCTTTTTTGCCTAACCAATACCCTCCTTCCTATACTCTTCTACCAACCAATCGGATTTGAATAAATCTAATGCCTCTTTTTTTTTAACTTGCGTCCCCAACTAACGTAATGGATAAATGAGCAAAAACAACAGTCCGTCCGTCTTAGCGCTCGTAGACATATAGTATTATTTTAATATCTTGGCTAATAATTAGACTACCATATATCTTTAAATATATTATTGATCAGGGGATCCTAAGCTATCTTTATATATGATTTTTATGGCCCTAATATTTGTCGTTTAGATTTTCAGTTTTGTCACTGTTAATCGTCAATTTCAACTTTTCCAAAAGTCGGCTATCTTTTCCCCTCCCTCTCTCATTTTTTTTTCCATTCAAATAAACCAACTTGTTGTGTTACGTCAGAAATACACTACTTGGCGAGAATTGAAAACTGTCTGTGTGTTTAAGTATTCTTTCTTGTCCAACAGAGAAGTTATAGTATTAGTCCCACGTGCAGAGCGAAGAGGGGTTTTTGCCAAGCGTTGGTAGTATTGGCGTTAATTATTACAGTCGTTTAGTTCTTACTACTGTAAAATGTCCGAGTTACTACTAATTTGGGCGTTAAAGTTAAAATCGTACGTTCATTCAGACGGTAGGTAGGTGTCACAGTTCTGGCAGATCGTTAATTGTAAGTCTCAAAACCGAAACTAAGAAAGCGGGTTAGATTTTACGGTGGGATCGTTTTTATAAGCATTTCCTCTGCACAAAAGCCAGCGCCCTACTGGCGTAGAGACGACTTTCGGCGAACACCCAAGGGCGGGTTTATTTATTATTACTATAGGATTAAAATCTTACTGAATTTAGCAATTATCTCATATATTTCGCTACAACACATTGTGTGAAAAGAGGACAGTTTCGACATTTCCTTCTCTGTTACCCTCCAGCATTCCGCACCATAAAGAAGCACAGAAAGTACACAGCTCTCATATAATCTTAGTTTGGTGTTTGTGCTGTACTGGGAAGACTTCCAAATGTTGTTGAGACTAGCAAAGGCTGTTCTCACTTTATTCATTCTGTTGTTAATGTCCTTGCTTGTTCAGCGTATGATGTTACTATGCATCCTAAGTATGTAAATCTGCCTGTCTGTTCTTGCTTCTGGTTCCTTATTGTTATTGGCTCAGGATTGCCAACATTGAGTGTCATGACTTGACTGTCACTGAGTCTTCTTCAGATTGATGTTCAGACGCGCTTGCTGGCTATACTTATTCAGTCTATCTGTTTTTGTTAGATGTGTTGATGTGAATGTGCGAGTAGTGCAATGCCATCTGCATATTACAGGTCTTCCTGTGTAGAAAATGTTGTCCATCTAATTCCTCTTGGACTGCCCTCTGTTGTCTGGTGCATCACCCAGTCTATGACTGTCAAAAATAAAGTTGTTGATAAGGGGCATTCCTGTCGTACTCCTGTCTTCACCTCAAAAGTTAGGTTGCTCAACCCAAGAGTAGAAGCTTTTTATAATGGAAACAACGCAGCTAGGAATTCCATAAGCCCCTCAGTATTTTCGAGAGGCTGTCCCAGTGTATGCTGGGAAAAGCCTTTTCAAAATCAACAAAGTTAATGTATAGCTATCTTTGCTATTCTGTACACTACTCTATAATGTTCCTGAGGGCGAATATATGATCTGCACATCTTCTGTTCTTTCTGAATCCCGCTTGTTCTTTCTTCAGTTCATGGTCTACTGCTTTTGAAATTCTCTGGATAATTATTGTGCCTAGTATTTTACTGGGAACTGAGAGGTGAGTAATTCCACTCCAGTTGTTGCAGTCTGCAAGGTCGCCCTTCTTGTGCAATTTGACAATTATTCCTTTACTCCACTCCGTTGGTGTTGTCTCTGTTTTCCTGACTTGAGCAAAAAGTGGTTCTAATAGTTCTGTTGCCTTGAATAACTCAAAGTTTAAACTGTCGTGACAAGGCGCTTTTCCATTCTTTAACCCTTTGTTAGCTGTGATGATTTCTTTTCTTCGAGGAATGTCTGTATTTACGTCTAGGTCACTTTCAGCTGCGTCTCTGGTGGTTCCTTATTCAGTGTTTCTCTGAAGTGCTCTGCCCATCCTGTTTCCTTCCCCTGTGCTGAGGTGATGAGATTTCCTTGCTTGTTTCTTACTAACGTAATATTGATTGCACCTCGTTTTCCGCTGATAGTTTTAGTTAATTTACATACTGTGCTTTGTTCATTTCTCAGTGCTGCCTCTTCTGCCTGCCTTGCACGGTCATTCAGAAGTTTCCTTTTGTTGGCACGGGTTTGACGTTTTACTTCTTTGTCCATCTGACTGTTGTAATGAAGTGAATCTGAGTGACCACACGCTCAAATTCCCCGCTCAAAACAAACTAACTAACATATTTCTAAATTTATAAATAACTACAGTATTTGAAATCTGTCTGAGGGCCCAGTCAAATTTACCGCCAACAACTTCGCTAGTAGATTTGAATTTTTCCAAGAAACAAGTTAAAAGTTACCCCCCCCCCCCCCACACACACACACATACACACACCCACCCCAATATTTATCGAAGAGCATAGTACAAAAATTAACAACCAATCAAATCGTTACCTCTTTTTGTGTAAGGACAAGAAAATTTGGTTGAAGTGGCAATAATGCCTCTTTTGGGTTTTTGACCGAATTTAGATAATTTATTTCTTGATAACTAAAGATATTTAAAAGGCAAGGGATATCTCAAATTATAGCGCTGATATTGCTTAACATATACACATAGAGATTCCCTCACACAAAAATTATCTTAACTTAGAAAAATTTAATTTAGTAATATTTTCACATCAGGGAAAGACCCAATTTAATTACAAAAAAAATACCCAGATGAAAATGCCAAAGAAATATGAAAGGAAAAGTATATGTAACGATAGGGAGGAATTGGCCGTTTAATTATCACTTTTGATAATTAAAATCGGTTCATAAATAACTATTATATATAATAATAATATTTAATCAGTTCATACAGACACACTTAAAACCGCCCAAGTTGATAGTCTCAAAAAATAGTTAACTTTTTGGACTCGTCTTCTGGTTGGTTGGGTGTAGTTTGATAAAAATTAACCCTTCTTGTAAAGTCCGCTATTGACGAAAAAGCTTCCATACCAAGCTGACAGTATTGAAAGAGACAAGAAGGACAAGCCTTTGCCGTCTGTACTGAGAGCTGAGTGCTAGAGTCCATTACTGCCTGTTCGCTTGTGTGTGTGAATACTCTTTACTTGAGGGTAAGACGGATAATTTTATTTGCATAATTTATTAGTCCTGTAGGTAAAAGGCTATCTGTGTACCATATTCGTTTTCGATACTGCCGCTGGGAAATGTGTTGTGCCACGACGACCTAAGTAGGAATGTGCCTATAGCAGGCTTATTCGGAGTGATAATTGTGTAAAATATTTGCCAATTGGCCTTACAAATTTGCGACTGTAAGTGCAATATTAATAAATTGATATTGTCTTTTTGGAATGACACACTGTTCAAATAACATGTGAAAACATATAGGGAATGTTCGAATGAAGTAGTCAACAGGTCACGAGCTATGTTGTACATACCATGATCATTGTATGGAAGACAAACATGAATGAGGGACATTAACGTAGAATCAATACTGAAGAAGACCAAGCTGAGGGTAGACAACGGAATTTAAGGTCTGTTAGCACAAGTAGCTGACCTAGGTAAGTTTTAATACTGATTAGTGGTGAAATTGATATAGGTAGATGCTACATGGAAGGGATTGTCCTTCTTATTTCAGGTTATATTACGAAGTATCTCGTTGCTGCAGTAACCTGAAAAGAAGAACGTGTGGGAGTTGAGTGCTCATGCTACAACTTGAAGCTAGATTCCTTGTTCTTCAGTCAGGAGTCACAACGTGGGTGTTCATGTCAATGATCAACAACACAGCCGCATTAACCTTTCAACAGATACTTCCTTCATTAAAGGCACTGATACCTCTTCCAAAAACCTAATTTCACCAATAACAGTATACCACCTTGGAGTGATGACACTAACAGACCTCATAGTTTAGGATTAGTGATAACATCAAGTACTGTGGGGATAGTCATTCCAGTGACCTCTTGTTTTGTTACAAAAATGGACAGAGTTTCCAACATATTTATTTGAGCTTGTAAATAACCTTTCATTGATTTTGAAAAATTCCTGACCCAACAAGATTGAGGTACAGGAAAATTAAATTATACATATATATATATAGATATACTTTCAAACAGTCTTGCTTAATTTTTATTAAAGTTAAAGTTCTGTTTTGAAATTCATAACTGTTAAAATACATTACCCTAGACACTTTGCCAAATATCACACACAGATAACATACTCTTGGTGAGATCTCAAGGGGTAGCCGATAGGGACCCAGAGAACTTCATCATCATCATTCCTTACTCTGGGAACTTACATAGCTTGACCTCACCTTGATTGTCTATACACCCTTGCTCTTTTCAGAGAAGGGGATATTGCTTATAAGACCAGTCTCTTATCTGGCACTGTCCTGGTATCCTCTGATACATCTATTTGTCCAGGATATCTTATAATTAGTAACATCAAAACCTCTTATCACAACTGTACTGTTCGAAATATATTTACTTTAACATGGGAGATTTTGCTTCTGGTTTCTTTCTTTTCATTTCTTCTCTCATCGCTATGGTGTTTAACGTTTCTGGTGTTATCCAATCTTGTCTCTTTCTTTCCTGAAATCCCAAGCATGACTTGCTGCTTTCCTTGTATATTGTTGAAATGACATTGAATTTCTGGTCAACATCATCAGTCGCTATACTTTCCAGTTTTTTTGGCAATTTGTTATCGTCTCTTTACATCAATCGCAAAAGCTTTTCTGGTGAGGGAGTCCTTGAGTTTCATGATGTTATATCTTTTCTGTTTGATTGTAATTGGTCCAGCAGCTATGAGTTTCACCTTTAGTCTTCCTACTACTATGTGGTGATCGCTTCCCATGTCTGCACCTCTTCTTACTTTCACGTCCTGTAATGAATGCCTCCATCTACCATTGATCACATCTGGTTTCTGTCCCGTCCGTTTGGCGATTCCCACGTTAAATTGTGCACTTCTTTGTGCGGAAAACGTGTTCCCCCAATGACCAGGTTGTTAATGCTGCAGAAGATTATTAGTTTGTACTCATTCTCGTTTACTGTTCCACTGCCACATTTCCCCATTACTCTTTCATATAATTATTGTGTGTTCCAACTTTCACATTGAGGTCTCCCATTACTATAATTAGATCGTACTTAGGTGCAGTTTCGATTTCCTTTTGTAGCTGTTGATAGAAGTTGTCCTTGATCTCTTCATCGTTGTCATTTGTTGGTGCATAGCATTGTATTATTGTAGTTCTGATGAATCTCCCTCTCAGTCTTGTTCTTATCAGTCTGTTGTTCACATGTTTACATTCCAGTAAAGATCTTTCAATTTCTTTCTTCGGGATAATGGCAACGCCTTCATTGTGCCGACCATCCTCTCCACCAGAGTAAAGTACTGTTTCTCTTTCATTGAATATTAAAGAAGATGAAATTGTTACTCTACATGAGATTTTGAGAATCAGTGTAACTTTTGAGTTGATACATTTTATATGTAATAATGAGAACAATGATTATCAAGGGTTCGAAATGATGGGGACAAGAATATATAAATAGAGATATTTGAGACAAAGGATTCTCTGGTTTTTTAGGACAGGATTAGATAAATACTAGTGTTAGAAATAAATGAAAATATAAATAAATGTCGTAATTTTTATAGATAGGCCTAAGATATTTATGGTCCCGTCCGAGCAGAGGTGATATAGTGAGAGCTATGTGAGAGGAAGGTGTGAGAAATAGTCCTGTCTACGAGAACTGGTGTAAGAGAAAATACGGTCTTGGATTGAGTAATTGCTCTAATCCAGCCTATCTAGTACGACACACTTTAATGGAGACGCACTTTCTCACTTGATACTGATTCAAATTACACTACCCTCACGTACGCACACACAAACAATTTTGTGACATAAATACGTACATAGTAGAAAACAGATAAACGATGGGTCACATATAAATGGCTGGGGAGGTTTTGATCAACACCAATAGCTTAAGGTTTATTAAGTTTATTATATCGTTAGAAAATAGATCACAACATCAATACATAGTTATCATTACATCAGTGAATTATAGTTACATAAGAGAAAGAAAATATACTCTCATAAACCCTCTCTCTGGTATATAGAAAACTAGGAAAGATCCCAACAGAGGTAATTTACCCAAAAGATCAGAACAATGATTGCTAATGGGAGTTGGGAGTAGTCAGGACGGATAAAGAATATGTCTTTAATTTAAACTATCCCGTGGGCCTTCAGACTTAGTGAGAGATAGATAAAAGAGAAGATTTTATATTAGTAGTAACTTAAGAAATAAATTCTTTCGTTCCGTTTCACTCTCTACATACATACAGTAAGCTCACTACAGTTATGCTTACCCCTCTGCCGACGCTGCATACATTCCATGGAATTTAATTAAACACATTTGTAATTAAGACTATGATAATCCTATTGTTTGTCCAGTTCAGCCCCAGAAAACTCCGTCTAGGCAACTGCTATTTTTTCTCGGAGATTCGCTGAATTGGTGCGTTGATTATATTTTTGTTCCTGGGTATTCCTCTTCGTACTGCAGGTATTGGTTTGAGATAAGGTTTTTCTATGTGGTTTCACTGTCCTGGACATTTATAAGTTAATATATGTTTTCCCCGGAGGGGTCTAGCCCACAGTGGCTATGACTCTCTCTCTGTCGTAGTGAATGTGAACAAATAAAACAGCAAAATGTTACTCCTCCCAGGCTGTTCTCGGAAGGAAATAGACGGGTATGACAGGTGAATGCTCTCTGTAGAATTTGGTGGTAGGAAAACTTTACTGTCATATGGGTTTGTGTAAATAAAATTAGAACTGTAAATTCTGCCTCATCAGGCCACGAACTTTATAAGAATAAGTTGAAAAAAAAATCTTCTGGCATAGTCCCGTTCCAGTTTAACATTTAAAACAATTTAACATTTGAAGTGTTCTGGTTATTTAACCGCTCTCATGGATTGAGAAGGTGGACCTATAAGGGTCTCCAACATCAGATTTTTACTGTCAATGTTTGTATGTTTAAGAACATATAATTGGGATGCCATAAGCCATCTGACCATGCATCTCTATAAGAACCGCTGAATCGCAAAGATATGATCACCTATATAAAAAAGAATATAGATAACAGGTAATAATACTATATTTATATTCTAACACCCGCGTTTAGGTAAAACCTGTAAAATCACTCCGGTATTTAATTCTTTATATTAAAAAAAAAAACTCACGAGTGTCTAGCTATTATATCGCTTTTAACACTAGCTATGTGTCGTGAAACATTCTAAATCCACATATATAAATTAAAAGGTAAATGTAAAGCTGTTGCGTGCATATTTTGACGCACATATTACAAAAATCGATATGGCTATTTAATATGTAAAGATATAGACATTCATTCATTTGTGTATGAAAATGCTGTCTATGGGGAAAGCTAGATAATCCATGATTGTTTTACCCTTTTGATTATAGGAGTAATCGTTCTTGATATTGATTCGGCGCATGGATATGACACCCATGTCCGTACTTATTTGTTAGGGCCAGAAAATATATTAATTTGCTTATTATGTTTATGGCCTGAATTCATATGTATTACATATTATTAGTACAAGTAGAATCAGTCCTATATTGTATATTTTTGATGGGTAGGCAGGACTATATTCTTGTTATGCCGCTCTAGCGGAAGTAGGAGTTGTCTTGACGAGTCGTGATGAGTTCAGATGTACCGTTACAATGGCGGGTACGCATTTTCAAGGGCTGGTATATTCTTTAGGAAAAATGATTTATGAAGTGGTTTTTCTTCTATAGGAGATTGTGTCTCTACTAGAGTTGTGTTAGAGACTCTCCTAATGTACGGTACCATGTATGATTCGGACTCCAGGTAATTCCAGACCCTATTTTTGATGATCTCATGTCGGTTAGACCTAGCTGGAATTTTGTGCTTCGCAACGCTAGGGTCATGGTTGTATCGACGAAGATGACGGGCTTCCATATAGCAGTTAGGTCTACGTGAAGTAACTGGATTACTGTAGATCTGTATGGAGGAACTTTAAGAAATTATTCTTATACATTTCAAATTAACTTTGGCTTAGATATACCCTCCTGTGAGTGAGTGAGCGACAACTCAGGAAGGCGGCCATGTTACATTCCTGTCATCATATTTTTGAATCACTGTCCAAAGAACGGGGCATGTATCTTATTATTCGGACAGTGGCAAGGAGATCTCAATTTTGATAGAAACCCCTTATCGTGGTTTCACAATATGATATAAACTGTGGACATAAAGCAACTTTAGTTACTTACCGATCCGCCTTCACTGACGCGCTTAGTCAGATAGGGGATGCGGCCATTATATATCATGACATTGGAAGCTATTGATGTACTACCTATTATTTATGAATGTGTCATGACTTGGGATCTACTATGTATGCCTGCAAATTGATGTGTCAACCTGTACCCATGATTTACTCGTTATGTCCCAGTGTGTGCGTCTAAATAAACTGTGTAAACAAAGATTCCAGCAGTCTGCATTGGTGCCTTGTAGACACAAGTGAATGAGTGTTTAGATTGGTCAGAACACGAACAGTACACCATTCGCGTTAATCACACTCTACACTTCTGCTCCATATATACACCATCCTGCGTCGGTTGAAGTGACCAAGTTTAGGGCCTGCTTCCCCTGGAGCCTTAGAGGGAAACTACTGTTTACAGCTGCCTTTGCCTTCCCTAACTCAGGACTAGGGTGAGTTACCCATTTACAGCTGGGTAGACTGGAGCATGCCCGATCTCAACAACTCTGTACACATCTTTACAGAAGAAAGAGAACACACCACACTTCTTTACAGACTGACACTTTACAGTGTGACACAAACTTTACAGTGGTGGGCCAGATTCCTGGGTCCAGCATACGCAGTCTTGTGTTGAGAATCACATTTTACAGTTGAAAGAACATTTGTTTGACCACATCAACACCAGTAGGACAGCTATACAATCAATGTCAGCTTGACCTGTTCTGACAAGTGTAGCAATATCTGGGTCAGCACTTGTTGACATTTGGCACAGTACAGTCAGTGTTCTAAACTAGTGAGTGTTTAGCCTGCTGTAATAGAAGAGCAATGTTGAACAGAATGTGCAAATTTCATCGTTGGATCTTCTTATGTGCTAAAAAAAAATGAACAGTGTAACAATTAGAAAGCAAATCTATTACTCAATAAAGTGGTAGTCTAATTTGTTAAAACTGAGCATACAGTACAATACATTGCAACTACAACACATTGCATGATATGATACACACATTGATGATTTATATATATTTATGTTTATATATTATTTGTTTATATGTGTGATTGTTATGTGTTTGCGGGCCTGGATGGGAGGTGACTAGAACAGGAAATACCAAGTGATATTGGTCTTGTTCTGGCGTTCTATAGGGAGCAATTTCTTAATTGAAATTTGCATGCAACCTAGTTTGCAAATATTTGGTTAGTTGTGACGACCGTGTTCATATTTGTATTTGTAACATTTTTCTGTTCTTTATTTTTGTTTGATTTGTTTGTATAATTGTAGGTCTCATCTTTCCTTTCATTTCAGTTCTTTACACCCTTATGTTTATACACTGTGGCGTTATTTGTCTTGTTATCTTATTGCAGTTATCATCACAGATTCTGTGATCATTTTTTTTTCATTTCTCCTATTTAATTTAATTTGATCTCTGCAAATGTTTTCATTTTGTCTTTTCTTGTTTGTCCTTTGTAATGTCTTTAGTTGACATATGACATAGGAGGTATAGTTGAATACACTTATATTATAGTACAGATCAGTACTTTATGATTACTATTGTTATAAAACAAAGTGTACAAGACCTTTATAAGGCTTGTCTCCCAAAGTGATTGGTATAGGAAATATTATTTTCCACAGGTACTCAAGTGATCATTGATTACATTAAGGTATACAAGACCTTTATAAGGCTTGTCTCCCACAGTATTTGAGATATACAGTTATTGTTTTCCACAGGTACTCAAGTTATCATTGGTTATATGATAAACAAAATAACCATACAGGTTTTTTCACTAAGACTAAGTCTATGATATAGACTTGTCTCCCATTAAAGTGAAATAAAGTAATTTATTTACTTTTTCAGGTTTCTGATTTAAGAAGACAAGATGTCTACATTAGATTACTTTATTGCACAAGGAAAATCTCTTGATAAGACTGGAAAAGAGTTAGAAGAATGGACAACTGCTCAATTTGCTATTGTATTAAAATCAGAGGAGAAAAAACAAAAAGATGAGAATAAATGGAAAGCAGAAGTTGAACAAAAGAAGATAGATGCTGAGAATTTCAGATTGCAGATGCAAGCTGAGGAAAGAAAAGCTGCGGCTGAGGAGAGAAAACTTCAAATAGAAGAAAAAAATTAGAAGCTGCTGCTGCTGCTGAAGAGAGAAAAGCTGCTGCTGCTGCTGAAGAGAGAAAAGCTGCTGCTGAAGAGAGAAAAGCTCTGGCTGAAGAAAAAAGATTAGAAAAAGAAGCTGATGCTGCTGCTGATCTAAAGAAATTGCAGATGCAAGTGGAGGAAAGGAGATTTGCTGCAGAACAGAACAAATTAGAAGCTGCTGCTGCAGCTGAACAGAAAAGATTAGATAAAGAAGCTGAAGAGAGAAAAGCAATAAGAGAACATGAATTTGAGTTAGAGAAATTAAGATTGACTAGTATGAGTAATATTAATCAGGCATCTGGTGGTAATGGTAAACCTTTTAATTATAAGGTCAAGGTGCCAGCGTTCAACTCTGCCAGTGATGATATAACATTCTGGCTTGATAGATTTGAACGTGCTTGTCGAGCTCATAATGTTGACAAATCACAGTATGTGCATCAGTTGTCTGAAAATTTAAAAGGGGAGTCTCTGACTAAGTTATCTTTGGTTGAAGAGGCCGACAAGGATAATTATGATGCTATTAGGGCAGCTTTGATAAAGAGATATCAGCTGTCAGAAGAAGGTTATCGTCTTTTGTTTAAAACAATGAGACCTGAGGTAGGTTTAGAATTCTCAGATTTCATTTCAAAAGCACGACTTACACTCTCACGATGGATTGAATTATCCAAAATAGAGAAAACATTTGATGGTCTTACGGATTTATTGCTAAGAGACAAGGTTATGTCTTCGGTAAATAAACCATTCCTAGAGTTCTTACATGAGCGTAAACCTAGTACATCAAAGCAAATGGAAGAATATTGTGACCAGTATGCCACAGCACACCCTGACATGATTCTTAGTAACTCTAACATTAAAGAGAGTATGCCAGTTGCTTCGGCAACAGAATATAATCAGAATTACTCACACAAATTCCAAGGAGCTAAAAATAAATTTGATAAAAAGGTTAATTGGAATAAGTATCAAAACCAAGATAACCACTCAAATCAGGGTTCTTCTTCGAAGAACTGGAATCGGGCTGATAGTCCTCGACACGCGAGGTGTACCCATAATTTTAGAAATTCTCGAAAAGGGAGTAGCTATAGGAACTACCCAAGTGCTTCATGGAGAGAAAAGAACCAATATTACAGGGATACTCAGTATAATGAGCGTGATGATTATGATCATGAATATTATGATTCAAACCCAAATAGGGGTTATAAAAGAGGAAATAATAATTATAGAGACAATTATAACCGAGGTAGATCACAACACAAAAGACATGGTAAATCTTATTACCAGGCTAACTCTGCACAACAGGAGTTCCACGACGCCGGTAATCAGAATAATGATAAAAAAGACTCCAATAGTGTAGCAAATTCCACTTTCGATTTTGCTAGAGCATCTGAGTGTTCGCAATGCAAAACATTATTCGATCCAACCACAGTTTCTACTTTAAGCTGCGGTCACCCGCTTCCCGCTCTCCCTGCGTCAATCGCGCATAATGGAAGGGGTGCTCTTGTTTTCAATAGAGGCTTAATAGATGGTACTCCGGTATCAATTCTTTTCGATTCGGGGTGCACTACCATCGGAGTGAGGCAATCACTCGTAAATCCTTCTCGAGCTACAGGCGATGTAGTCAAATGTGTAACATTCGGTGGTACATTGGAGAAGTACTCCACTGCCATTATCAATATTGCTACGCCTTTCTTTACAGGAGAGGTGCAAGCATGTCTCTTGCCGAATCCGATCGCTGATCTTATCATCGGTCGCATTCATGGAGTGAAAGAATGCACTCCACAGCAAATTTCTAATTGGGAAAATGTTAATATGCAATCTGCTAATGCAGTAATCACTAGGGCTCAAGCTCTTAAGATGCCACAATCTTCAGATTCTGAAGATAATGATGCGCAGATCCAAGATGATCCCTTGGAGATTTCCCATGATTCCTTTATAAAACAGCAGGAAGATGATCTTACTCTAAAGAAATTCTTTACTCTGGCAACAAAAGGTGATCCGAATAAGGATACAAATCGTAAATCTTGGATTACGATGAAGAATGGCGTACTTGTACGTATGGTACAAGACTCCGCTAAGTCCATTCATTCTCAAATCCTTGTGCCTAAAAATATGAGAGCTAAAATCTTACAGCACGCTCATGATTCGCAGTGTGCTGGACATATGGGTTTTTCCCGTACTAAAGCTAGAGTTCTTCAATCTTTCTTTTGGCCTGCTGTGAATAAGGACATACGAATCTATTGTCGATCTTGTAAAGTATGTCAAGAGATTAAATCCAGAGGTCCACGCCATGATGCACCTATTCAGGCTGCAGACATTCCCATTCGACCATTTCAAAAAATGGCGATAGACATCATTGGTCCATTTAAGATAAAGTCTGCTAGAGGACACCAATTTATTTTGACGTGTGTTGATATGTGCACACGTTGGCCGGAGGCTGTTCCTCTAAAGAGCATAACGACTGCTGATGTCGCAGATGCTCTTTGGTTAATATTTTCTCGTCTGGGGTTTCCAGCAGAAATATTATCCGACCATGGTACCCAACTCATATCGGATACCATGTCTCAAGTAATGTCGACTCTTAAGATAGAGAGATCGCTGAGTAGTATTTATCATCCTATGTCCAATGGGATGGTGGAACGTCTGAATAGAACTCTGAAAAACCTACTAGGTAAGATAACAGAAGATCATCCTCAGGATTGGGATAGGGTTTTACCCGCGGCTCTCTTTGCATATAGAGAGGTCGCCAACGAACATACAGGATTTTCTCCCTTTGAACTTGTCTTTGGCGCGAAACCGCGAGGTCCTATGTCCTTACTTCATGATCTTATAACTGCTGATAATATTGTCGATGACACAAAATCCTCTTATGAATATGTCATCGCACTTAGACACAAGATTATTGAAGCATGCAAATTGGCAACTGCTTCTTCTGAATTTGCGAAACAGAAGGCAAGGGATTTTGCCAATAAAAAGAGATGCTTGCGACAACTTTGTCCAGGTGACAAAGCATTTGTCTTGCTACCTTGTAGGGAAAATAGACTTCTTATTTCTTGGAAAGGTCCGTACGATATAATATCAAAAGTTTCCGACGTTGACTATATCGTCGATATTGACGGGAAGCGTAAAACCTTCCACATCAACATGCTCACAGAATTCCATGAACGTCCGGTTTATTTACAACCTGTTTTCCAGGCAACGGACGATTTTCCAGTCCAACATGGACAGTACTCATCTCTGTCAGTAATACAGGATGAGGAAACGAGTTTCTCGGATGGAAATCTACCTTTTCCAATGATTCCTCTTCACTCTAATGAATCATGGAAAGATGTTGCAATTTCTCCCGAATTATCTCCAGGAGAGCAGAAACAAGTTTCTACTATGTTAGAACAATTTCAGGATGTCCTTACTGACATTCCTGGTCAAACTGATGTCATTCAACATGACATTATTCTTACTGACCATAGTCCTATAAGAGTCAGACCGTATCCTATCCCGATACATTTTCAAGCACAGGTAGAGAAAGAATTGGATGAGATGATAGAGTTAAAAATTATTGAACCATCCACATCTGCATATTCTTCGCCGATGGTTATTGTACGAAAAAAAGACAATAACATACGTCTTTGCGTGGATTATCGCAAATTGAACCAAGTGACGAAATTTGATGCTGAACCTATGCCTTTACTAGAAGAGCTACTTACGAGACTATCGAATTCTCATTTCTTTACTAAACTCGATTTGTCTAAGGGATATTGGCAAGTTCCATTATTCGAACACGCCAAACCGTTTACTGCTTTTTCGACGCCTAGGGGACTATTCCAATGGAATTTCATGCCTTTCGGTCTTATGAACGCCCGTGCAACATTCGTACGCATGATGCGTCGAATCCTATCTCATCGCTCAGATGTCATTGCGTATCTTGATGACATCTGCCTTTTCAGTGATACTTGGAACGATCACTATAATGGGATAAATGAACTATTGTCTATCTTACGCGAGCATAACCTGACAGCGAAACCATCGAAAGCATGTATTGGTTTTAGCGAAATATCTTTCTTAGGACACCGTGTTGGTCATGGGTTCCTAAAAACAGAAGACCATAATACAAGTAAGATACTTAACATTTCTATTCCTAAGACTAAAAAGCAAGTGCGAAGTCTCTTAGGTCTAATACAATTTTATGGACGATTCATTCCGAATCTGTCCTCCATTATGTCACCTCTTTCTTCCTTGCTAAAGAAAGGGTCTCTTAATGTAGTCCATTGGACTCAAGAATGTCAATCCTCTTTGGATAAGGTTAAAACTATGTTTTCTACTTTACCTATCCTAGTATTGCCTTCTAAGGATAAGACATTTATTCTTCGTAGTGACGCTTCATCCACCGGGATTGGAGCAGCACTAATGCAAGAGTACTCTGGAACTCTGCATCCTGTGATGTATATTTCTCGCAAATTAAATGCCCCAATGAAGAATTACTCGGTCCTAGACCGTGAATTATTGGCTATGGTTTGGTCAATCCTTAAACTGCAAAGATTTCTTCTTGGCGCGCATTTCATCGTGGAAACTGACCAGAAAGCTCTTACGGCTATTCAGAGTAAAAATCTGAAGAGCGCGAGATCAACGCGATACGCGATTGCTCTGCAGCCATTTCATTTTTCGGTGCGAGCTATCCGTGAGTCAGAAAATGTGATGGCAGATATTTTGTCTAGATGCCCACATGATTCATAACTGTTATACAACTTTGATACAGTTGTTCCTATGTTGAAATGTGTACACATAGGTAATATCATATATTGATTGTAACACTACTTAGCGGTTCATTGATATTTATTCACCGCTAATCTTTCAATGTTTTTTTTTCGTCTTTGATGATCATGATGTTAAGATATCATAGATGAAATTTATGTATAAACTAATTTAGAAATTGTGTCATTGCTAATATTGTAGTATGCGTTAGTGACACCTCTCTGGAAATATTTATACTTAGAGAAGTACTTTCTCTAAGGTCAGAAAACTTATGCTTATCATCTGCGCATTGTTATTGGTGCGTTGTGAGCCTATTGTATGTTGCTCCTAGATGCATTTCAAAAAAAAAAGTACCATTTTTTTTTTCCCGAGGGGTGTGGTAATCTGTTGCGTGCATATTTTGACGCACATATTACAAAAATCGATATGGCTATTTAATATGGAAAAGATATAGACATTCATTCATTTGTGTATGAAAATGATGTCTATGGGGAAAGCTAGATAATCCATGATTGTTTTACCCTTTTGATTATAGGAGTAATCGTTCTTGATATTGATTCGGCGCATGGATATGACACCCATGTCCGTACTTATTTGTTAGGGCCAGAAAATATATTAATTTGCTTATTATGTTTATGGCCTGAATTCATATGTATTACATATTATTAGTACAAGTAGAATCAGTCCTATATTGTATATTTTTGATGGGTAGGCAGGACTATATTCTTGTTATGCCGCTCTAGCGGAAGTATGAGTTGTCTTGACGAGTCGTGATGAGTTCCGATGTACCGTTACAATGGCGGGTACGCATTTTCAAGGGCTGGTATATTCTTTAGGAAAAATGATTTATGAAGTGGTTTTTCTTCTATAGGAGATTGTGTCTCTACTAGAGTTGTGTTAGAGACTCTCCTAATGTACGGTACCATGTATGATTCGGACTACAGGTAATTCCAGACCCTATTTTTGATGATCTCATGTCGGTTAGACCTAGCTGGAATTTTGTGCTTCGCAACGCTAGGGTCATGGTTGTATCGACGAAGATGACGGGCTTCCATATAGCAGTTAGGTCTACGTGAAGTAACTGGATTACTGTAGATCTGTATGGAGGAACTTTAAGAAATTATTCTTATACATTTCAAATTAACTTTGGCTTAGATATACCCTCCTGTGAGTGAGTGAGCGACAACTCAGGAAGGCGGCCATTATGTATCATGACATTGGAAGCTATTGATGTACTACCTATTATTTATGAATGTGTCATGACTTGGGATCTACTATGTATGCCTGCAAATTGATGTGTCAACCTGTACCCATGATTTACTCGTTATGTCCCAGTGTGTGCGTCTAAATAAACTGTGTGTAAAGGGCAATTTTTACTATCTTGCAATATAATACATTTATATTCTTATTATGTTCGCAAATATTTTGTAAGCAAAGTATTTCCTTTTTAAGTGCTTAAGGAGAAGTCATTTTTGGGTTGCTTCCCTTGAAAATAGTTCTGTCATCTTCGATCGGACTCCGCAAACGACTCTAGGCCTACTGCGATTTATTCTGTGGCTGGGTAGGAATAGATTGTTCTTGCTTCAGTATATCTATGGCCTGAATTTATACGTAGTGTTTGTATGAGTAGGACGAGTCTGTCTTATATATGGATATCTTTGCATTTCTAAGTCGAACTAATTTGGTTGTCGCTAGAAAAGGTCAAAGGCTATGCAGCGGAAGTATCGCTAGCAAAGGGTGTGATCCATGGCTGTCATCCTGTGAGGATGCCGAGTTTTGTTGTAGCAGGCTTTTTGCCGAAATAGTGATCTATATATGGATGGGGAAAAGTGATAATCATTTAGACGTGTTGTATGTACTTTACCCCAGTGTTTATTCTCTTTTGCCAAGGAATGGCAAAGTTATATTTCGCATAAAAAGGTAAAACCACAATTTATTATGAACTTGGGCTTCGCCATCGTTGTTGATAAGCAGATGCACAGTGGTACTTTTAAAAAGAATATCCATTCAAAGGAAGAAGACATTCCTATGTATCAGCACTGGATTGTATGATATTATTCAATTACCTCTATGAGAGAACCTATGAAGAAATGAGGACATTTAATGAATGACTAATTTTGGTCTATATTCTATAGTGAGTGAAGCTCACGAGAGAGAGAAAAGCCATGTTGAAATTCATATACTTTGTATTTATCGAGTGAGAAAAAGGGATGCCTGTACTATCGCTCGATGAACCAAGAGATCACTGCTACATGTGAGAACCCATGTCTGGGATTCCTATATTATGAAATATATATATATTGAACTTTACGTGAAGGAATATTCGCTAGACGAGGTTAGGTCTAGGAGCCTTCCTATCTATTGGTTATGGTCTGACGTGCCCAGTCAGTAAAGCCAGATGATTTACATGATGGAACGCTGAATGCTTATTTACGAATGCTCCACTATGATATTTGCCAAGCATGAATGCTAACTTAAGATGATATTCCTGTGATCAACATTATGCTGTCTATGTCGACATTTGTTCCTGTAACCATACACGTACTGTCCAAGTGTGCATCCCATTAAATGTTATAAAAAGACCACCGTAGTTCCAGTACTTCTTGAATTCGAACAGTGTGAGTATGAGTGATGTACTACCAACCTGTCAACTCTATCGAATCATTCTACCATTCGCGTACTGACATTCAGATACACACTCATTGTTTACACTCACATTCTTGTCGGAGCCTCATCACGTTCCAGGACAAGATGACCTGTATGACCAAAACTGTGCTGGGTTTGATGAGTTGACAATCGTTACACTTTACTACACCAGTCCCAACATCTACATTTATCCACTGGTGGACATTCACATCATTTAGCAAATAAAGCATGATTCAACAACTAGTAGCCAGTATGAGTTAACAACTACACAAAGAAAGAGTTTAACAACTGGTGTGCCAGCTTCCTGGGTCAACCTGCACAGTGACCATATTGAGAAGTAAACTACTGAGACCAGACGTTCCTTGGGGTCTGTTACGACACACAAATACATCAACAGTACAACTCTACAGTGATGTCAGCGTGACCTGTCCTGTCGAGAGTATGCAGTAACTAGGTCAGGGTTTGTTGACATTTGGTTCATTGGACATTTGCCATACAACTGACAGTGTTACACAGCGAGCTTGGTTGAAACATAGAACATTACACATCAGGACTGGAGAATATTTGACAGTGTTTGCGAAAGAAAATGTTATTGAACTGAGAAGTCCTACATTGATTGTTATCATTCAAATCAACGATGGAGCTTCTATTTCTGTGTTGAATTTAAAATAATTAGACCAGAAGTATTTGTTTAATAAAGTACCACAGTACTGTACTATTAGGCAGTGTAACTGAGCCTTCATTCCAACACATTCTTTCTGCAACACTCTATTTACATCATATTGCCATACTATTTATGCATTTATGTATTTATGTTTAACTATTTATATGTGATATTTGTTTGTATCCAGCGGGTTGTTGTTTCGGTTGGGCGGTGTCACACAGCAGAGTATCCCACGTAATAGAGGGTCTGATGTGTGCGTTTCTATAGGTGCAATTTTCTTCATTGGAAATTTGCTGCGACAGCTGTTGCTATTAGTGTTAGCTGTGAAGTCTGTACTCATTGTTGTTTTTGTAATATTCCTCTGTTCTTTAGTTTGTTTTGATTTGTTTGTAATTTGTTGGTCTACCCTATTCTATCTTTCAGTTCTATTCTCAATTTATATTTATATACTGTGGCGTTATTTGTATTTGTTATCCTCTTGCGGTTTATCTTTTATTGTTTTTCCAATTTTATTTATTTCATTTCCGCAAATGTTTTCATGTTTTTCTGTATAACTGTTTTGTTTTGTGCCTGATCGACATACACTATTTAAAATATAGTTGATCATATAAATTGATGTACAAGAATCAACTGATAGTTAATTGCTATTACTAAAGGTACACAGTTGATGATATAAAACACTATTTCTGGTGCACTGCACTTATATTATAGAGTGAACCAGCAACTTATAGCTGTTATTATATAAGGATTTATACAAGACCTTTGTAAGGCTTGTTTCCCACAGTGATTGGGATAGTTAAGTACTATTTTTCACAGGTTACAAAGTTATCATACAAAGTCTTTGATTAAGACTAAGAAAGTAAATTTATTTACTTTTGCAAATTACTGATCTTATTAGACAAGATGTCTACCTTGGATTATTTTATCACACAAGGCAGGGCTCTTGATAAGACTGGTCAGCAGTTAGAAGAATGGGCAGTTGCTCAATATGACAAAGCATTGGCTGCTGAAGAAAGAAAAGCATTGATTGAAGAAAAGAAATTAGAAGCTGAGGAAAGAAAATTACAAAGAGAGGATGAACAAAAGAAATTGCAGATACAGACTGATGAAAAAAGATTCCAGATGGAAATGGAAAAAGAGAAAAGAAAAGATGAAGCTGCTGCTGAAGAGAAAAAATTACAGGCTGCTGCAGAAGAGAGAAAATTACAAGCTGAAGCTCAAGAAAAAAAAGCAATAAGAGAACATGAACACCAAAAAGAACTTTTAGCATTTGAGTTAGAAAAGTTAAAGTTAACAAACATAAGTAATGTTAATCAAGCATCTAGTGGTAATGGTAAACCCTTTACTTACAAGGTCAAGGTACCAGCGTTCAACCCTTCCAGTGATGACATAACATTCTGGCTAAACAGATTTGAACGCTCGTGTCGAGCACATAATGTGGACAAATCACAATATGCTAACCAGTTATCAGAAAATCTGAAAGGTGATTCTCTGACTAGTTTAAGTTTGGTTGAAGAGGCTGACAAAGATAACTATGATGTTATTAGGGCAGCCTTGTTAAAGAAGTATCAGTTGTCTGAAGAGGGTTATCGGAAGTTGTTTAAGACAATGGTGCCTGAGGCAGGTGTAGAATTCTCAGAATTCATTGCAAGAACACGTCTTACATTTGATCGTTGGATTGAGCTATCCAAAACAGAAAAGACTTATGAAGCCCTTATGGACTTGATACTCAGAGACAAGATTATGTCAAGTATAAATAAACCTTTCCTCGAATTCTTACATGAGCGTAAACCTAAGTCTCTAAAAGAAATGGAACAGTATTGTACCCAATACGTCACTGCACATCCGGACGTAGCTATTAGCAATAGTAAGGTTAAAGAAGGTATGCCAGTTGCTTCTGCAACACCATACAACCCTAATCACTCTCACAAATTCCAAGGACCTCAAAATAGGTTTAATAAAAAAGGTAACTATTACAGTTATCAGAACCAAGGTAACCAATCATTTCAGGGTTCTTCTTCGAATACCTGGAGAAGAGCTGACAGCCCTCGATTCAGGGGTGGTCATAATTACAGGAACTTTCGCAAAGGAAGTCATTCTAGAAACTATCCAAGTTTTCCTTCATGGAGACAACAGGATCATAATTACCGAGATACTCATTATAATGAATATGATGATAGTAACCAAAGGAGCTATGATTCAAACCCGAGTAGAGGTTATAATAGTGGAAACAATGATAAGTACAGAGGCAATAATAACAGAGGTAGAGCACAATTCAAAAAACATAAAGCTCATTACCAGGCGAACTCTGCACAGCAAGAGTCCCACGAAGCCAATAAACAAAATAAAGATAATGATGACTCTAATAATATGGCATGTGCCGCTTTTGATTTTGGGAGAGCATCTCAGTGCCCCCAATGCAAAACATTATTTGAGCCAACCACAGTGTCTACTTTAAGCTGTGGCCATCCTCTTCCCGCTCTTCCTGCGTCAATCGCGCATGATGGGAGAGGTTCTCTTGTCTTACACAAAGGTTTAGTAAATGACAATCCAGTCTCAGTACTTTTTGATTCTGGATGCACAACTATTGGGGTTAGGCAGTCACTCATAGATCCTTCTCATTCTACAGGCAAAGTAGTCAAATGCGTAACATTTGGCGGCACCATAGAGAAATACTCTACCGCTATCATTAGGATTGCTACTCCTTTCTTCACAGGAGATGTACACGCATGTCTTTTGCCGGATCCGATCGCTGATCTTATCATCGGTCGCATTCACGGAGTCCAAGAATGCACTCCGGAGCAAATTTCCGTTTGGGAAAATCAAAATATGCAATCTGCTAATGCAGTAGTCACTAGAGCTCAAGCTCTCAATATGCCTGAAACTTCATCTGTTGAAGATAATGAAGTGCATAACCAAGATGATCCCTTGGTAATTTCTCGTGACTCGTTTATAAAACAACAAGAAGAAGATCCGACTCTTAAGAAATTCTTCACTCTTGTAACAAAAGGTGATCCGAATAAAGATTCAAATTGTAAATCTTGGATTACAATGAAGAATGGCGTACTTGTACGTATGGTGCAAGACTCCACTAAGTCAAGTCATTCTCAGATTCTTGTACCCAAGAATTTGAGAGTTAAGATCTTACAACATGCACACGACTCTCAGTGTGCTGGTCACATGGTTTTTTTCCCGTACAAAGTCAAGAGTTCTTGCGGCTTTCTTTTGGCCTTTTGTGAACAAGGACATACGGATCTATTGTCGATCCTGTAAAGTATGTCAAGAAGTCAAATCCAAAGGTCCTCGTCATGCTGCGCCTATTCAGGCTGCAGATATTCCTATTCGTCCATTCCAGAAAATGGCGATAGACATCATTGGTCCATTCAAGATCAAATCTGCTAGAGGACATCAGTTTATCTTAACGTGTGTAGACATGTGCACACGTTGGCCAGAGGCTATCCCTCTAAAGAGCATTACTACCGCTGACATTGCAGATGCTCTTTGGCTTATATTTTCTCGGCTGGGATTCCCCGGAGAAATATTATCAGATCATGGCACCCAACTGATATCGGATACCATGTCTCAAGTAATGTCTACTCTACAGATAGAGAGATCTTTGAGTAGCATCTATCATCCTATGTCCAATGGGATGGTCGAGCGACTAAATAGAACACTTAAGAACTTATTAGGGAAGATAACTGAGGATCATCCTCAGGATTGGGATAGGGTTTTACCCGCGGCCCTCTTCGCGTACAGAGAGGTTCCCAATGAACATACAGGGTTTTCGCCCTTTGAACTTGTCTTTGGCGCGCGACCGCGCGCGGCCCAATGTCTTTGCTGCATGATCTTATAACAGCTGACAATATTGACGATGACACAAAATCTTCTTACGAGTATGTCATCGCGCTGAGACAAAAGATTATCGAAGCATGCAAATTGGCAACGTCCTCTTCTGAGTTTGCTAAGCAGAAGGCAAGACAATTTGCTAATAAGAAGAGAACTTTACGACAACTTTGTCCTGGTGACAAAGCATTTGTTTTGCTACCTTGTCGTGAAAATAGACTCCTTATTAGTTGGAAAGGTCCGTACGATATAATATCGAAAATTTCAGATGTTGACTACATCGTCGATATTAACGGGAAGCATAAAACCTTCCACATCAATATGCTTACGGAGTTCCATGAACGTCCTGACTATCTACAGCCTATTTTCCAGGCAACGGACGATTCTCATGTCAAACATGGTCATTACTCATCACTGTCTGTAATACAGGATGAGGAAACAAGTTTTTCGGATGTTAATCTCCCGCTTCCAATGATCCCACTTCATTCTAGTGAATCATGGAAAGACGTTACTGTTTCTCCTGATTTGTCTCTAGGAGAACGGCGACAAGTTTCGTCTATGTTACAAACATTTCAGGATGTCCTCACTGACATCCCTGGACAAACTCATGTCATTGAGCATGACATTGTTCTAACTGAACATACTCCAATTAGGGTTAGGCCTTATCCTATCCCTATACATTTCCAAACACAGGTTGAAAAGGAGTTGGATGAAATGATAGATTTACAAATAATCGAACCATCCACTTCTGCATATTCTTCGCCGATGGTTATTGTTCGAAAAAAAGACAATAACATACGTCTTTGCGTTGACTATCGCAAATTGAATCAAGTTACGAAGTTCGATGCTGAACCTATGCCTTTACTAGAAGAGTTACTTACTCGTCTTTCTAAATCGCATTTTTTTCACTAAACTTGATTTGTCTAAAGGATATTGGCAAGTTCCATTATCCGAACGCGCCAAACCTCTTACCGCTTTCTCTACTCCCAGAGGCCTTTTCCAATGGAATTTTATGCCTTTCGGCCTTATGAACGCACCAGCTACATTTGTACGCATGATGCGTCGAATCCTATCGTATCGGTCAGATGTCATTGCTTATCTAGACGACATCTGTCTTTTCAGCGATACTTGGGAAGATCACTATTCAGGATTAGTTGAATTATTATCAACTCTGCGTGAGTATAACCTGACAGCAAAACCATCTAAAGCTTGTATTGGCTTTAGCGAAATTGCTTTCTTAGGCCATCGAGTAGGTCACGGTTTCTTGAAGACAGAAGACCATAATATCACTAAGATACTTAACATCTCTATCCCTAGGACTAAAAAGCAAGTGCGAAGTCTTTTAGGTCTCATACAATTTTATGGACGTTTCATTCCGAATCTGTCCTCTATCATGGCACCTCTCTCTACACTATTAAAGAAAGGGTCGCCTAACATGGTTCACTGGTCTCATGAATGCCAATCTTCACTAGAGAAGATCAAAACTATGTTTTCATCACCACCTATTTTAGTGTTACCTACAACAGATAAGACATTTGTTCTTCGTAGTGACGCTTCATCCACTGGGATTGGAGCGGCACTAATGCAAGAGTACTCTGGAACTCTGCATCCTGTAATGTACATATCCAGAAAACTTAATGCTGCAGAAAGGAATTACTCGGTTTTAGACCGTGAATTATTGGCAATGGTTTGGTCAATTCTCAAACTCCAAAGATTCCTTCTGGGCGCGCATTTCGTAGTGGAAACTGACCAAAAAGCTCTTACGGCTATCCAAAGTAAAAACTTGAAGAGCTCGAGATCAACTCGATACGCAATCGCTCTTCAACCTTTTCATTTTTCGGTACGAGCTATCCGTGGTTCAGAAAATGTGATGGCGGACATTCTGTCCAGATGCCCACATGATGCCACTTAACTGTTAAATATTGGATCTTTTTATTATGTATAACTTTACAACAGTTATTTTTTGTTTCTTTACTAAGATACACATTTGTAATTTAATAATAGAATGATGGTATCGCTACTTAGCGGTTCATTGATGTTAATTCACCGCTGTTCTTTGATGATTGTTTCTTCATAAATCATAAATTTAAGATTGTAGTGTGAATTTTTGGTATGCATTGTATAATTACCAGAATTGTATTATACGTACATCACACCTTCCTGGAAACATTTATTCGTAGGGAAACAATTTCTCTCAGATTTTGAGATATATATTCTCACCAGTCATATTAGGAATTATAGTTATTCCTGATATTTTCATCTGCGCAGTATTCTTGCGTTGTGAGCCTATTCTACGGTGCTCCTAGATGTATTTTTAAAAAAAAATTTTTTTTTTTTTTTCCCGGGAGGTGTGGTAAGACTGTAAAGGGCAATTTTTACTATCTTGCAATATAATACATTTATATTCTTATTATGTTCGCAAATATTTTGTAAGCAAAGTATTTCCTTTTTAAGTGCTTAAGGAGAAGTCATTTTTGGGTTGCTTCCCTTGAAAATAGTTCTGTCATCTTCGATCGGACTCCGCAGACGACTCTAGGCCTACTGCGATTTATTCTGTGGCTGGGTAGGAATAGATTGTTCTTGCTTCAGTATATCTATGGCCTGAATTTATACGTAGTGTTTGTATGAGTAGGACGAGTCTGTCTTATATATGGATATCTTTGCATTTCTAAGTCGAACTAATTTGGTTGTCGCTAGAAAAGGTCAAAGGCTATGCAGCGGAAGTATCGCTAGCAAAGGGTGTGATCCATGGCTGTCATCCTGTGAGGATGCCGAGTTTTGTTGTAGCAGGCTTTTTGCCGAAATAGTGATCTATATATGGATGGGGAAAAGTGATAATCATTTAGACATGTATGTACTTTACCCCAGTGTTTATTCTCTTTTGCCAAGGAATGGCAAAGTTATATTTCGCATAAAAAGGTAAAACCACAATTTATTATGAACTTGGGCTTCGCCATCGTTGTTGATAAGCAGATGCACAGTGGTACTTTTAAAAAGAATATCCATTCAAAGGAAGAAGACATTCCTATGTATCAGCACTGGATTGTATGATATTATTCAATTACCTCTATGAGAGAACCTATGAAGAAATGAGGACATTTAATGAATGACTAATTTTGGTCTATATTCTATAGTGAGTGAAGCTCACGAGAGAGAGAACAGCCATGTTGAAATTCATATACTTTGTATTTATCGAGTGAGAAAAAAGGGATGCCTGTACTATCGCTCGATGAACCAAGAGATCACTGCTACATGTGAGAACCCATGTCTGGGATTCCTATATTATGAAATATATATATATTGAACTTTACGTGAAGGAATATTCGCTAGACGAGGTTAGGTCTAGGAGCCTTCCTATCTATTGGTTATGGTCTGACGTGCCCAGTCAGTAAAGCCAGATGATTTACATGATGGAACGCTGAATGCTTATTTACGAATGCTCCATTATGATATTTGCCAAGCATGAATGCTAACTTAAGATGATATTCCTGTGATCAACATTATGCTGTCTATGTCGACATTTGTTCCTGTAACCATACACGTACTGTCCAAGTGTGCGTCCCATTAAATGTTATAAAAAGACCACCGTAGTTCCAGTACTTCTTGAATTCGAACAGTGTGAGTATGAGTGATGTACTACCAACCTGTCAACTCTATCGAATCATTCTACCATTCGCGTACTGACATTCAGATACACACTCATTGTTTACACTCACATTCTTGTCGGAGCCTCATCACGTTCCAGGACAAGATGACCTGTATGACCAAAACTGTGCTGGGTTTGATGAGTTGACAATCGTTACACTTTACTACACCAGTCCCAACATCTACATTTATCCACTGGTGGACATTCACATCATTTAGCAAATAAAGCATGATTCAACAACTAGTAGCCAGTATGAGTTAACAACTACACAAAGAAAGAGTTTAACACTGTGTAAACAAAGATTCCAGCAGTCTGCGTTGGTGCCTTGTAGACACAAGTGAATGAGTGTTTAGATTGGTCAGAACACGAACAGTACACCATTCGCGTTAATCACACTCTACACTTCTGCTCCATATATACACCATCCTGCGTCGGTTGAAGTGACCAAGTTTAGGGCCTGCTTCCCCTGGAGCCTTAGAGGGAAACTACTGTTTACAGCTGCCTTTGCCTTCCCTAACTCAGGACTAGGGTGAGTTACCCATTTAGAGCTGGGTAGACTGGAGCATGCCCGATCTCAACAACTCTGTACACATCTTTACAGAAGAAAGAGAACACACCACACTTCTTTACAGACTGACACTTTACAGTGTGACACAAACTTTACAAAAGCCTAACAAATAAATTCAATAAAAGAAAAGAGAAATGGTAAAAGTACAGTGCTGTCACAATGGCGTACAAAAATCCCCCTTGTTTTCTACTTCGTCTGCAATTTGTAACGTTTCCACGTGATAGTAAAGCCTATAGCAGCATACACGCGTTTCCACAACACAATAAAACGTGTACTGCATTTCTAAGAAAACCTTGAGATACGCAAGCTGATTAATGACCTAAATTAATACTAACATTAATTACACTACGTTAACACAAACGGAAAGACAGATGAACTTAGGATAGAGAGAGGGAGGGCTGAAAGCAGGAACGCATGCAACCCTAACACGCGTCTCGCGATACAAAATTAATACCCTCCCCGCGTGAAAGGCCAGAAGCACTAACTTTTTTTCAAATCGACAGTGATAAAAAACACTACCCATACGAGAGTTAGGTTTAAAAACCTGAAAAACGCTTATTAGGAAACATGACACAATACTGGTTTACGTCTGAAATCCTGACAGAACAGTTAAAAAGGATGCGGACAGTGGAAGTTAAAAATAAACAACTGAGATCGATAAAAGACAGGAATTTTAAATGGGCCATTTGTTCTCATGATAATCATATAATTGGGTACCTTAAAACTAGTGGACTTGGAATATATAATAAATTATCAAAATGGTCCATTAGATACTAAAATATTGGTATAAAACATATGGAAACTGGCATGGTCTGGTCATATCTGTTAGATAAAATGGCATGATGTTTTTGAAAACACGTAGAGGAACGAAAGCTGAAATAGTACGGAGTAAAAGATTGGCTAGAATTTAAAGCAAGCCGAGGTGTGATTCGCTAAACTATATATACGAATCTAGTTGTTGATAGTAACGCGTAGTAAATGGGATAAATTTTTCTTTTAAATTCATTCAAAATATAGTTAGGCTTTGAGCGATTGGTCGAAGCATTTGAATTGAACGAAATAGTACGCTGCCCGTTGCCAGGTTCAAAAGATTTTCATAAGAGCAGGAGCGATGGCAGACTTGTGCTGTGGTTTATAAATTATATCGACCGAAAGCAGTCTGAAACAGTGGGCAAATCTAGATATGTGCCATTCTCTAGTGCCTTATTCGTCGTAACCTGTGTTATTTCCTTTCTATGTGGTAAGATTGATTTTATTGACTTTTTTAATTTGAAAAATTGGTTGTGTATAAGAAAAGGCCATGACAAAAGGTTGTAACTAAATGGTTCCATGGCAGGCTTGGGCATGGCCTAGTTGTTGATATATTATACCATGGACCATTTGAGAAAGTGAGAACTATATATATATATATATATATATATATATATATATATATATATATATATATATATATATATATATATATATATATATATATGATGATCATGCTGAAACATTACACCTATCTTATTGCATGGTGAAGTATGGCTGGAATGACAGAGGTATTGTCTCCATAAGGGAAAAATGATAAAGAAAACTGGTACTATTGGTTCCATCACATGAAAGTGGAGAAGCTTGGTTGTCAGAAAGAGCTGACCATGTTCTTTTTATTACATGCATGTTTACAGGTAAAATTGGAGGAATTAGTTTGATATTAAGACAGGATCATACTTGCTTTGACAGGGGTTTCCTGCTGGTACTTGGCTGATGCTGTCAGAAATATTCAGCACTAGATCAAGTCATCTCTGACAACAGCTGTTAAGAGAGAGATTGTAGACCAGAGGGCCTGAAGCGTGTGGCCAAATAGACTGCAATCATTATGAATCCCAGGCACAGATAAGTGATATATCTGGCCTGGAGCAACTTATCATTACTGCATATTTTCTAGGACAATCTCCTCAAGTGAATAAACTTTTCCTCCAAAACTAAAACAGTACAACAGAGTCCATAAGAGTGATAAAGAGAACAATTGGGATGATGTATACCCCTTACCAGCTTCAAGGAACAAGTAATTAGATAGAGAAAAAAAATACCCAGTTGAAGATTGATTTCATGCATTATGGACACATGGTCTATTGCTTGTAAATAATTGCATATACATATTTGTAAATATATAAGATTCCATCAAACTGATTATCAATGACTAAAGTCCTGGCCAAAAGAACATATAGGCTCAGGACCAATAAAGTTTAACAGAAAATTTTTCATTATAAAACTTAACCGCTGGAGTTAGTTGATTTTATCTTAGAAGTTAATATTTGTTGGTATATGTTTTGTATTGAGGTTATTCCACACACTCACTTTTGCATTACCCTAGACACTTAACGAAGCCAACATTCATATTGATTAAGAATTAGTCTGATTGAGATATAAATGTGGCAGCAAGTAAGGTCATCTGAATTACACACCAAACCTATTAACTTCAGATACCTTCACAGCTGATCTCAGTCAGTACACTAAGTACTTTATACTATATTTAAGTCCCAACTCACCACATTAATTGGTAGGCTTGTCCGGAATTTGTAGTTGATATATATAGGAATCTCATACAGCATATATTAACTAACTCCAGGAATAAAAATTAGCAGTAGGATATAAATTCAAGATTGTATTACTGGTCTTAATTGAGGTTAGGAACATCACTTAGAGAGTATCAATAAGTAAGAGGAGATTTTGCAGTGATAAGTTGTTCCACCAGTAATAATTAGTTAATAATTACCTTAATTAAAGTAGAATTGTCTTAGAACCTTAGTAGAGCTACTTGAGTTAGAATGGCTGACTTGGCCAAATTTAGATCTGCCGCTGTACAGACTGCTAAAGAGTTAGGAATGGACGGGCAAGTTATGATTTCCTATGTCACTACGGAATGTGACAAATATATTGAACGGGAAGAAAGAAGATTAGAAAAAGAGGCCGAAAGAAAGTTAGAGGCTGAAAAGGAAATTAAAAGGTTACAATTTGAGATTGAGGCTGAGGCTAAGAAATTGGAGGCAGAAAGAGAAGAAAAAAAGGCAGAAAGGGAAGCCGAGGAAAGAAGACAGGCTGCAGAGAGGGAAGCAGAAAAGGAGGAGAAGAGATTACAAAGGGAACATGAGTTACGACTAAGGGAGTTTGAGTTTCAAGGCCATGCTCCTGAAAATGGTGCCAGTCCCTTTGCCTCCGATGCCACTGCTAGTCAGGGAGCCTTAACCTCAGCTATGAATTTTCATTTAGATCATTTTGTTGAGAAAGACGATGATATTGAGAGCTATCTAAATAGATACGAATTATTAGCTACCACGTATAGGCTAGAGAGAGAAAGGTGGAGCTTAAAATTATCTCAAGGTCTTCGTGGGGCAGCTTATGAAGTTTTTGCCAAAATGAACAGAGGTGATCAAGAAAATTATGACATGCTAAAGCAGGCTCTTTTGTTAAGATATGAAAAGAACGCAGAATTTTATAGGAAAAAATTTAGGAATGCTAAACTACTGTCAGGTGAAACCTATCACCAGTTCTCTGCACGGTTAGAGACATACTGGAGAAATGGACTTCTCTGGGGAAAACCCAAGATCTTAAGGAAATGGTCCTTATAGAACAACTAAGAGAGTCCATGGCTCCAGACCTGAGAAAGTTTCTCATGGAACAAGGTGCAGAGAGGCTGGGTGAGTTACTAAATGTTGCTGAAAGGTATCAGGCAGCTCAGGCAGAGGTATCAGGTAACAAAAGGAAACAGGTAGATAATTTTAAGGCACCACAGAACTTTAATAAATTTGATCCTAGAGATCAGAGCAAAGGTAAGCACCAGTTTGATAGGCCACGGTATGACAATAAAAATAAAACCCCACAATTCGATGAAAGGAAATATGATGAAAGAAAATCTTTCAACCAAGGAAAGAGATGGTGTAAAAATTGTAAGATGAACAATCATAACACCGACCATTGTAGAAGGAAACCTGTGTATATGGCCACCCTTCAGGTCAGGTCAACCTCAAGAAAGGAGGAGGATATCCTGATAGATACCACTCCAGAAGAGATGAGGAAGGCGCAGGCTGGGGATAAGACCCTCAAGCCTTGTTTCAGGAAATTGTCAACTTGTCATACAACTCCAGGCAAGGGAGATTTTTACATGAAAAACAAGTTGATGTACAGGAAGGCCGGAACTAGATCCAATGGTCACGGACAGTTGGTTCTTCCAAAGACATACAGGGCAGAATTAATAAGGAGCCTACATGTGAAACAAGATGGGGACCATGAGAAAATTGGTACCATCATCCAAAAGGTGGCTCACAATTATTATTGGCCCAAGGCAAGATGGGACATTGAGAATTTTGTAGAAAGGTGTAGCATAGCACATGAGGGAACACCCACAAGTGGGAACATTGATCAGGACCTGGACACGCCACGGGGCAAACTTAGGCCCGACAATATAAAGAAAAATAAATTTGATAAAGTGGACCAAATGGAATGGGAAGCCCCTTTTCACGGACAAGCTTCAAGTAACTGTTTTACAATGGCCACTATGCAGCGAGTGCAAAAAGATGTCTTACCCCAGGATAAGCCGAAAATCCCTCAATCGGACTTATGCAAACTGGAGGAAGAAGATGTAGAGAGGAAATCTCTCATCAAGAATTCTAAGTGGGGAGAAAGCCCCAACAAAAGAAAAATTGGTAGCGGTCGTTTTGTGCATGATAATTCTGGGAAGAAAAATCATCACTATAGCGCTTCGAGTGGAAGAGACCATACCGGTGCATGGACAAATAGGTCCACAAAATTAAAGGTCCATATGTAACGCTGTTAAGAACGTGGACTGATGAAAAGGCAGAGGAAAATATTACATCCTCATACCAATATGTGAATGAGCTGACCACTCTTTTAAAAACTGGCTGGAAACTTGCCAATGAAAATTTGAAACAAGCCAGGAAGAAACATGCTGCCTATTATAACAGGAAAGCTAAAGACAGAGATTTGGCTGTGGGAGAGAAGGTACTGCTTCTTCTCCCCGGCAGTCAGAATAAGTTACAAATTGGATGGCAAGGTCCATATACAGTTCTAGAGAAGGTGTCTAGAACAAATTATAAGATAGATAAGAAGGGGAAAGAAAAAATCTATCATGTGAATCTCCTGAAGAAATATCTGGAAAGAGAAAATCAGGAAGAGACACACTTGTTGACCTTATCCATTGCTATGGAGATGAAAAAGGAACCACTTTCATCATTTGAATATCCATTACATCCCTGTGAGACAGCGGCACAGGTGAAAATCAGTACACATTTAACTAAAAATCAGAAGGAGAGAGTGCAACAGTTTCTAGATAATCATACAGAGGTGTTAACAGACCGACCGGGGCATACAAACTTATTGGAATATGATATGAAGCTGATAGACCCCACACCTCTCTGTATGAAACCCTATTCGATTCCTTTTGCTAAGGAGAAAGCTTTGAAGGAAGAGATAGACTATTTGTTGAAGGAAGGAATTATTTCACACAGTGAATCTTCGTATAGTTCCAGTGTTGTACTCTTAAGAAAACCCTCTGGAGAACATAGACTCTGTATAGATTACAGGAGACTGAATGCTATTACAGAAGGACAGGTGGATCCATTGCCGGATACAAATCAGTTGTTTGCCAGGCTAAATAAAGCTAAATATTTCTCAAAAGTGGATCTGAGTAAAGGATACTATCAGATTCCAGTAAAGCCTGAGGTTAGACCATACCTAGCTTTTAGTACCTCGGAGGGACACTATGAGTTTAACAGATTGCCATTTGGATTGAAGAATGCGCCTAGTGTCTTCTCTAGAATGATGAGAAAATTACTGGACCCTCTGAATAATCCATGCATCACAAATTTCATGGATGATATCCTTATAGCAACAGAAACATTTGAGGAACACATTGACTCTCTGAACATGCTGTTTAATCGACTTAAAGAAGCGAATTTAACAGCCCGACCAACCAAATGTTGCGTTGGATGTAAAGAATTAGAATTCTTGGGACACACAGTCCATCAGGGAAACATGACCCCTGACCCCAAGAATTTAGAGAAACTAAAGAAAGCCCCGAACCACAAACCAAGAAAGACGTGAGATCCTTTGTCTCATTATGTGGTTTCTACCAAAAGTATATCAAAAACTTTAATTCCATATGTGCACCGTTAACTGATTTGACACGTAAAGGAAATCCAGATCGAATTACATGGACACCACAATGTGAATTGGCTTACCAGGAATTGAAGGAAAAGCTCACAAGCAAACCTATTTTGAAATTACCTGACTTAAGTCAAGAATTCATTGTAAGAACGGATGCCAGTAATATCGGGCTAGGTGCGACACTGCTACAGAAATCAGATGCATTGGATGGGGAATTAAGCCCAGTGGCATATGCTAGCAAAAAGTTGAATAAAGCTGAAACCAATTACTCAACTAGCGAAAAAGAATGTCTTGCAGTAATATGGGCGATAAAGAAATTCAATATTTATCTGTATGGGAAGGCATTTAAGTTGCAGACGGATCACAAACCCTTGTCGTTTCTAGCGCAGGCTAGGCATGAAAATTCTCGGTTACTCAGATGGTCATTACTGATGCAGCCATTTGAGTTTAGCATAGAGTATATATCTGGAAAAACAAATCTGGGAGCGGATTTTTTAAGCCGCCATCCGTGTGATGATAATCACCGTAAGCCCCAGAACTAATAATAAATTTCTTTATGTGTATATAGAATTATAGACTGACATATAACGTCTGTTTTAAGAGGGGAGAATTTGTCGTGAAACATTCTAAATCCACATATATAAATTAAAAGGTAAATGTAAAGCCTAACAAATAAATTCAATAAAAGAAAAGAGAAATGGTAAAAGTACAGTGCTGTCACAATGGCGTACAAAAATCCCCCTTGTTTTCTACTTCGTCTGCAATTTGTAACGTTTCCACGTGATAGTAAAGCCTATAGCAGCATACACGCGTTTCCACAACACAATAAAACGTGTACTGCATTTCTAAGAAAACCTTGAGATACGCAAGCTGATTAATGACCTAAATTAATACTAACATTAATTACACTACGTTAACACAAACGGAAAGACAGATGAACTTAGGATAGAGAGAGGGAGGGCTGAAAGCAGGAACGCATGCAACCCTAACACGCGTCTCGCGATACAAAATTAATACCCTCCCCGCGCGAAAGGCCAGAAGCACTAACTTTTTTTCAAATCGACAGTGATAAAAAACACTACCCATACGAGAGTTAGGTTTAAAAACCTGAAAAACGCTTATTAGGAAACATGACACAATAATGGTTTACGTCTGAAATCCTGACAGAACAGTTAAAAAGGATGCGGACAGTGGAAGTTAAAAATAAACAACTGAGATCGATAAAAGACAGGAATTTTAAATGGGCCATTTGTTCTCATGATAATCATATAATTGGGTACCTTAAAACTAGTGGACTTGGAATATATAATAAATTATCAAAATGGTCCATTAGATACTAAAATATTGGTATAAAACATATGGAAACTGGCATGGTCTGGTCATATCTGTTAGATAAAATGGCATGATGTTTTTGAAAACACGTAGAGGAACGAAAGCTGAAATAGTACGGAGTAAAAGATTGGCTAGAATTTAAAGCAAGCCGAGGTGTGATTGGCTAAACTATATACACGAATCTAGTTGTTGATAGTAACGCGTAGTAAATGGGATAATTTTTTTTTAAAATTCATTCAAAATATAGTTAGGCTTTGAGCGATTGGTCGAAGCATTTGAATTGAACGAAATAGTACGCTGCTCGTTGCCAGTTTCAAAAGATTTTCATAAGAGCAGGAGCGATGGCAGACTTATGCTGTGGTTTATAAATTATATCGACCGAAAGCAGTCTGAAACAGTGGGCAAATCTAGATATGTGCCATTCTCTAGTGCCTTATTCGTCGTAACCTGTGTTATTTCCTTTCTATGTGGTAAGATTGATTTTATTGACTTTTTTAATTTGAAAAATTGGTTGTGTATAAGAAAAGACCATGACAAAAGGTTGTAACTAAATGGTTCCATGGCAGGCTTGGGCATGGCCTAGTTGTTGATATATTATACCATGGACCATTTGAGAAAGTGAGAACTATCAATATATATATATATATATATATATATATATATATATATATATATATATATATATATATATGATGATGATGATCATGCTGAAACATTACACCTATCTTATTGCATGGTGAAGTATGGCTGGAATGACAGAGGTGTTGTCTCCATAAGGGAAAAATGAAAAAGAAAACTGGTACTATTGGTTCCATCACATGAAAGTGGAGAAGCTTGGTTGTCAGAAAGAGCTGACCATGTTCTTTTTATTACATGCATGTTTACAGGTAAAATTGGAGGAATTAGTTTGATATTAAGACAGGATCATACTTGCTTTGACAGGGGTTTCCTGCTGGTACTTGGCTGATGCTGTCAGAAATATTCAGCACTAGATCAAGTCATCTCTGACAACAGCTGTTAAGAGAGAGATTTAGACCAGAGGGCCTGAAGCGTGTGGCCAAATAGACTGCAATCAATATGAATCCCAGGCACAGATAAATGATATATCTGGCCTGGAGCAACTTATCATTACTGCATATTTTCTAGGACAATCTCCTCAAGTGAATAAACTTTTCCTCCAAAACTAAAACAGTACAACAGAGTCCATAAGAGTGATAAAGAGAACAATTGGGATGATGTATATCCCTTACCAGCTTCAAGGAACAAGTAATTAGATAGAGAAAAAAAATACCCAGTTGAAGATTGATTTCATGCATTATGGACACATGGTCTATTGCTTGTAAATAATTGCATATACATATTTGTAAATATATAAGATTTCATCAAACTGATTATCAATGACTAAAGTCCTGGCCAAAAGAACATTTAGGCTCAGGACCAATAAAGTTTAACAGAAAATTTTTCATTATAAAACGTAACCGCTGAAGTTAGTTGATTTTATCTTAGAAGTTAATATTTGTTGGTATATGTTTTGTATTGAGGTTATTCCACACACTCACTTTTGCATTACCCTAGACACTTAACGAAGCCAACATTCATATTGATTAAGAATTAGTCTGATTGAGATATAAATGTAGCAGCAAGTAAGGTCATCTGAATTACACACCAAACCTATTAACTTCAGATACCTTCACAGCTGATCTCAGTCAGTACACTAAGTACTTTATACTATATTTAAGTCCCAACTCACCACACTATGAACAGTTAATTACTTAAGATTTACACAAGATGAAATAGAAATAAGTTGTTATTAAACAATTTCTATCGCCTAGCGTCTTATGATTATTTTACGCATCTATTACTCGGGAAATAACGCCTAGTTACATTTTCGTTTACATCTTGAGAACGTTGCTATATGTTTATTTAATAGGTTTGAATTAACACAATAATCCCAGTGAAATATAATGAACTTAACACGTTAAAACTTTTAAATGCTAACAATATTTACCGCAAATCAAGAAACTAAGAATAAATCTCCACGTTATTTGATTAGGAAATACAATAAATAAGACTCCAAAATGCGCGCTAGACTTTTCTAGAACTCTTGATAGCAACTGACAACTTGAATTTTAGGATGTTTCATTATATATTAAATTGGTGGAAATCGTTAGCTACATGTCAGATTTTACACCTCTCGTTCAATTTTGGGAAGTTTGCTGGTTCGTTCCGCTAATCAAAGTCTATTATTACGCCTTTTCTCCGCATGATTGCCGCTTCGCTTGCGGTGTTCTCCTTTTAGGTCCGTGTTCGTGAATAACTTTCGTCCCTGGGAGCACGATCAAGGGATTTGCTGTCGGTGGGTGGTCACCGGCCCTTGATACAGCAATAAACAAACCGTTGTCTCTCTAGAACTACAAAACCTCTTATGCCCCGCCCTCCCCGTGTTTCACTTGACGTGATGACGTAATCCTGACAGCAGGTAACCCGTTTTTAAAAAAGGAAAGACAGTTTATAAATCTATATATCTGATTTCTTAGTGCTTGAAAACAAAGACAGGAAGCGTGGCTAAACTAAGAATCGGATCGATGGCTATAGCGAAACCATCCTTCCATATGTTTAACGTGCATGCCAAATTAGCAAACGAGGGAAATCCGCGTGGTTGTTCAGATAGAAAGAAATGAAGGGCGCCGATGAGAATGAAATGGATCGATCAAAGTGCTAAAATTTTTCATCCGTCACAATAATAATGATGATTTTGTGTGCAGTGCATGGTTTAATATTCTTATATACAACATATAATCTTAATAAACATTTATTAGATTGTCATCAGAGATTAAACTAATATTGTCATCAGAGATTAAACTAATTGTTGTTAGTGACCATGTCTGCAGAATGGGAGAAGATCGGCTACCACGACAAGCATGGGAAACAAAGAGCCAGGGATCCAGACCTCCAGGACGACCCAGAGTCCGCTGGGAGGACAACATTAGACAATCTTTGAAGGACCGAGGACTAGAATGGAACCAGGCCAGGAAGAAGACAGCCTATAGAATAGTCTGGCGCTCTCTCTTCCAAACCTCTACACCACACGGTAGAAGGGGAACGACTAAGTAAGTAAGTAAGTTGTTAGTGACGTAGAAAATTGTGGTCAGTGGGAATAAACGTCTGTACAAGTTTTTTTGGTGGCTCTCTCACACCTTCAGCCACTCCGGCAATATCCCTTTTCTTCTTCACTTTTCTCATCGATCCCTTATTATTTGGCACATTTTTGGCCCTTTCATTTCATTATTTTGCTCTCTGCTGAATCTAGTAGGGGTCGTCTCTAACACTCCACTCCCCTACGGAAGTATCTCCTATGGTACATTTAATATATATACTTACACCTAGACATATATTTACCTCTAAACAGAGATATACCATTATAAGAGGAATTCGCTGAATTAACTCAGCTGGGGGCTTGAACGGGCTAAAAACCATTGCTTAAATCCTTCACAAAAGGCGACGGAGAGATATAAGTTAACGATTGCTCAGCGCATGGTTCTTGACTTCTGAATTATCTTGTAAAGACTTCCTTCGGATAGAAGCGCCATTACACTTCTATCCACATCTCTGCCAAGAGTGATCTTGTAAGAAGGTAAACAACTTTGACGACCCATTTAGATACTCTTGAGTTTTGGCCATTGTGGGACCACTACTGCAAAGCAGGGGAGGCAATCCGTGACAGTCATTAATACACTTAGTTATGGTGGTGTCTTTGTTAAATGTCTTTATTGACTTGGTGTGTGCGACTGAAAGATGAATTGTGTCAACAAACTATGGTGAGAAATAACATTACATTATTCGCTACATCACGAGCCAAGAAACACCAACACGTAGCCGCATTTTCATACGGAAGAACCTACCTAGGTTGAATAAGGTTGCACATAATTCTAGAGACTGGTGGAAATCAACACCTAGGGAGTATAGCCTTTCAGACCAATAAACACTTAAAAGAACACATAACACGTGCCTTGTCATATAATGACTCACCTCTTACTTTTTGTATTCTTATTTTGATATAACTGTCTGCCCCTCCAAAAATAAAGGAAATATTAAGGACTAATTATAATCTTCTTCTTCTTCTTTAATCCTTAGCGGCCGACCGACAAAGCAGTCAGTGGCCATCACGCCTAGTGGCGTCTTGTATGGCAACAACAAATTGATTATACTTTGCTCGGTCGGTGGCCATCCTTCGTACAGTGCCCCAACTCTGGTTCATTCTTTGCATCTCAGCCTCCACAGTCCTCCGCCAGGTTGTTTATGGTCGGCCTCTCTTTCGTTTTCCTTCAGGGGTCCAAAGCACAGCTGTTCTTGTGATGGCATCGGGGTCTCTTCTGAGGACATGACCAACCCAGCTCCAGCGTCTGCCAGCTATGATGGTGTGCATGTTATAATCTAATTAATCTAATTAATTATAATCTAATAAATAATTATTCATTTATTTTCCTTCAAAAACCCACGTCATGCCTTCATGTCCCTTGCCATTAGTTCTAAATCTTTCCATGTTTTCCTAGTCTCTTTCCTTTCTGGCTTCAGTTCTCTTCTCTATGTGTAAAGAAAAGTGTACTCTTTTGTTAAAGCATTCACAACTTGACGTGTGTACTTTCCCCCAGTGATTGGGTATGTCCTTTCATAATATGTGCTATGTAATATATGGAAATAATTATAATGAAATAAGTAATAATATGACTAAAATAAAGAAAGCATTATTAACTTAGTATAATTCAATAAACAATAGTATAATTAAAATAAAGTAAACGGTGTGGACTTATTCATCATCATCATCAGCTAGCTTCTCAACAACGAAGGTTGGCTGTAATGGATCTCCAACGTCTTCTGTCTCTTGTCTTAGTGGTGCACTCTGATAGACTCTTTCTTGTCAATCTCTTGATTTTATCTTCCCACTTATAGCGCTGTCTTCCCTTGCACGTTTGCCTTTAACTCTACCTTCTATTATGGTCTTCTTTCCATGTGGAATGTCTTTTTATATTATGGATTTGTTATAAAATAATAAGTAATACTTACTTCCCCTTCTACCGTGAGGTGTAGAGGTTTGGAAGAGAGAGCGCCAGACTATCCTATTGGCTGTCTTCCTCCTGGCCTGGTTCCATTCTAGTCCTCGGTCCTTCAAAGATTGTCTAATGTTGTGCTCCCAGCGGACTCTAGGTCGTCCTGGGGTCTGGATCCTTGGCTCTTTGTTTCCCATGCTTGTCGTGGTATCCGATCTTCTCCCATTCTGCAGACATGGCCAAACCATCTTAATTGGGACGGTTCTACTTGCGTCTGCAGGGGGTAGGATTTAAGGCCTTGACGTGTCGTCTGGTTGCGTACCATGTCTCTTCTTGTTACTTCAACCACCTTCCTCAGATACCTCATTTCTGAGGTTTGGATCTGGCTTTTATGGGTTGAAGTCATTGCCCATGACTCGCATCCATATGTCAAGACTGGGACATAGGTGGAGCGGTATACAGCCATCTTCGTTTTCTTACCAACCAATAATAAGTAATAATATAATTAAAATGAAGTAAACATTGTGAACTTATTATAATCTAATAAAGCAATAATCATGCATTCTTTGTTCTACTACTTCTGATATAATACAACTACTGTACCATCAGGCATGTCGTACAAGGTGACGTATGTGAGATTGTGCATGGATCTGGCAACCTCATCATATCAAACATGTCGATGCTTTGTGCAAGCTTCCTGCAAGGAGGTTGGATATAACTGTGAATATAGTATGGTGAATATAGTGTGATGAATATAGTGTGGTGAATATAGTGTGGTGAATATAGCGTGGTGAATATAGTGTGGTGAATATAGTGTGGTGAATATAGTGTGGTGAATATAGTGTGGTGAATATAGTGGTGAATATAGTGTGGTGAATATAGTGTGGTGAATATAGTGTGGTGAATATAGTGTGGTGAATATAGTGTGGTGAATATAGTGTGGTGAATATAGTGTGGTGAATATAGTGTGGTGAATATAGTGGTGAATATAGTGGTGAATATAGTGTGGTGAATATAGTGTGGTGAATATAGTGTGGTGAATATAGTGTGGTGAATATAGTGTGGTGAATATAGTGTGGTGAATATAGTGTGGTGAATATAGTGTGGTGAATATAGTGTGGTGAATATAGTGTGGTGAATATAGTGTGGTGAATATAGTGTGGTGAATATAGTGTGGTGAATATAGTGTGGTGAATATAGTGTGGTGAATATAGTGTGAATATAGTGGTGAATATAGTGTGGTGAATATAGTGTGGTGAATATAGTGTGGTGAATATAGTGTGGTGAATATAGTGTGGTGAATATAGTGTGGTGAATATAGTGTGGTGAATATAGTGTGGTGAATATAGTGTGGTGAATATAGTGGTGAATATAGTGTGGTGAATATAGTGTGGTGAATATAGTGGTGAATATAGTGTGGTGAATATAGTGTGGTGAATATAGTGTGGTGAATATAGTGTGGTGAATATAGTGTGGTGAATATAGTGTGGTGAATATAGTGTGGTGAATATAGTGTGGTGAATATAGTGTGGTGAATATAGTGTGGTGAATATAGTGTGGTGAATATAGTGGTGAATATAGTGTGGTGAATATAGTGGTGAATATAGTGTGGTGAATATAGTGGTGAATATAGTGTGGTGAATATAGTGTGGTGAATATAGTGTGGTGAATATAGTGGTGAATATAGTGTGGTGAATATAGTGTGGTGAATATAGTGGTGAATATAGTGTGGTGAATATAGTGGTGAATATAGTGTGGTGAATATAGTGTGGTGAATATAGTGGTGAATATAGTGGTGAATATAGTGTGGTGAATATAGTGTGGTGAATATAGTGTGGTGAATATAGTGGTGAATATAGTGTGGTGAATATAGTGGTGAATATAGTGTGGTGAATATAGTGTGGCGAATATAGTGTGGTGATTCTAGTGTTTTTAATATAGTATGGCGAATATAGGGTGGTGAATATAGTGTGGTGAAAATAGTGTGGCGAATAAAGTATCCAGGCTTCCTTCAAGTTGTAGCTCTATGCTCCATATGGTGCGAAAAGAAAAATGAAAATGCTGATGAAGGCTATTGGTTGTTTACAATTGCTCGAGGAAAATAAGATGGATCATTATCTAACAGCGATTTGTGTGAATCCAAACCACAACTAGTTACACGGCCACTTCTGTTTAATAACAAAACAAAACAGCTCCATTAAAGCATCTAGATCTTCACCAAAGACGCTCATGATGACTTCATCAACAGGATTCTGGTAACGGCCACAATCAGCTCCTTGTAGCATTTGACCTATGTCTCCCAATCTTTCCTGTAGTGGAAAGTTGTCATACTGCCTGAGAACAGCTGGAACATCAGCTGTGTAACGACAAGCATCTATTACAAGAACTGCCTGGGTTTTGGGGTCGGTGGTTTCCATAGACGGTACCATTTTCAAGAGTCCTTCAAACTCACAGTCCCTATAGAAATACACACACAAACAAGATATTTGCACTGGATTATCTATAAGATATGATAACGTTTAGTCAATGTAAGAAAATAATATTTAATTTAGCTCCAAGAGGTCTCTGAAAAGGTAAAGAAAGAATATTTGCCAATGCATATCCACAAGCAAATTATACCTGTTAGCAGCATCTCCTATTCCTGGACCTGCTCTATAGGGTGTTCTGGTTACGAGCTCTTATTCTGCCTATCTGTGATTTCTCCTTGACTAAATTAGAAGTCAGTAAAGTAGTCTTACAAGGCGTTAGGTTATAACGAATATTTTCGCTCGCACACCCAGGTTGCAACATTGAGGAGATGTCCAATCAGGGGCAGTATTTCTTAGCATTTTCATGCCCAACCAACATCATCCAGGCATCTGACATTGGTAGGGGTTTATCCCTCTTATGAAGAACATTCTACATGACACCATTAGATATTGTTTTCAAACTCCTTTACCTTATAAGGTCTTGCTTCTTCCGTGAGTATTTATCATGTTTAAGACTCACTACTTCGTAGATCTAACATAATAATCTCTTCCCAGATATTATTTCCTTGTAATTGTTTATTACAAGGTCTGGGCGGAAGCTATTACGTATCTTTTCATGCTCCAAAATCACATTTGTTATCTTATTGTCTGTGTCTTAATCTTTAGTCAGACTGACATCTTCAGACACGTCATGTGCGAACTGACAACTTATCTCCCAATACCATCTGTCCACTCATATTGGAAATTGTGAACAATATGGTTTGTATATCTTCCCAGACAAAAAGTCTGGGTTAACAATAGGAACGTCGCTCAGAGCAGACTCTTACTCCGTCTGGAGCTGGTGATAAGCGAAAAATCAATGTGGCTAGTTTTCTCAGCTCCAACACAAGTCAATGTTATTTGAAAAATGGGTCACGCGATCAGACAAAATTAAGGGAGTGACAAATTAGAACAAGATTTGATAAAACAACATTGAACTTTGAAAGCGAAAACAACGTCAAGGTGCGGGTGAGGACAACGAAAAGAAAGAACACAGAAAAAAGTTAAAGGATGGCACTGTAAAATGCAACTATCCGTACTGAATTTCTCTGAAACCTAGAGAACACCAAATACAACAACTAAGAAGTTACAGACTTTTTAAAAAAAAAAGGTGTTTGAGCTCAATAAAAAGGGTAGAATGGTATCACAAGATCACCAATGTGGAATCGATGGAAGTAACCAGAAAAATACCAGTGGAACAAGTAGTGGGGAAATATCCTGGTTTTGTAAAGGACACGAACTGAGATAACCAGCTAATTACATTACAAGGCAGCTCTTGTGCTTGAAACCCCATAGCAAGAGAAATAGAAGGCGACTGAAAAACACATGGAGAACGGAATTCGGCAGTTATGAACAGGATAAAGGTGATATAGAAAAACTTGAAGGGAAGGTACAGGACAGGAAAATTTGCCGTGAATTTACTGGAGACCTATGCTCCACTGGGAGCTTAAGACAACAATGAGTACCTTACCTGTCTTCTTCTCCGAGTATCACAATCACCACACGATATCTCTTCATCTCCTCCAGCTGTACTGAGAGTTTAGGACCATAATCCAGGCAACCCTACACATTGAGCAAAACAGGACAGTAATTTAGATATTAATAAAATGACAAATGTATAGTTATGGAAGTATGGATACAAACTATCACCACGTGGCGATTTAAAAGTCACGCTCTATTTTAAAATGTGTGTATCCTTAATTATATTCACTGGATACACATGAAACAAATGCCCAAATACGGAATAATAACTGCCATTTGACATTTAAGCTTTATTTTATTATTTTTTAATCACCAGAAATAATTAATTTAAATAAACAAATACAAAATAAAATGGCCGATAAGCTAGCGTTACACGAGACAGTAAAACATACTGCCTGCTATGAAACCACATGTGGAACAGGCTGGATTTCATGCTGAGATGTTAGGTCAATGACATATACAATTTATTGCTATAAAATTACAGTTAACTGTCCTTTTTGTTTGTTTGATATGTGTTTCACGTAAATAAGTTGGGTAGGAGTGAAAAAATAACAAATTAAAAATAGGAAGTGTTTTCCAATCACCATGTACAGCTATTACTCTTCCTTGGAATTCTAACTGTGACCAGGTCATCATTTCTGGCCATTCTGAAAGTGGCCTACTAATCTAATCCAGATTACGAGTACATTACCACGGTTGGCACAATTATTATATTCGGTGTTCCGTTTTGCAAATTGTGCTAATGACTCCTGTCTACGAAACACTATTTTAGTGGTGCCTAGTTGGCATAGATGATGGTGTGATTCGCTTCCGTAGCTACCCCAAGTACACGTCAAATAAGGCATCTGCCAGTGCCTTATATTCCTCTGAGCAAAAAGTCTGTGAGCCAGGATTGGCGTAAGTTGTGATTTTACATTCTATTTTTCATAACTAACATGTGAACTAACACACACACACACACACACACACACACACACACATATATATATATATATATATATATATATATATATATATATATACCATGTGAATATTAATATGAAAAAATAGCTAGTGGATGCCCAAGTCATTTGAGGCTGGCAACTTCAGCGTATAGAATGATGATTTCATGAACTACCACAGCAAGGACTGGTGACTGCTATATCGGTACTTTCTTAAAGAGAATTAAAAGCATTGGGTAGTACCAAGTTCCATATGGAGCAGAGAGGAAAAGATGAAAGAAATGATACACATTCTAATTATAATACTTACAGTTTCAAACCAGTGTAAATGCCAATGTTAACATATTCACTTTAAAATTAATGGAAGCTTCAAACTTTTCGAATCAGTGTAAACATAAATGAAAACATATTCAATTTATATTGTGAACACTTTTCAATCAGGGGAAATGTAAAAGTAAACATATTCTATCTGTACTAATAACTTTTTCATTTAAATGTAATGTATAGCTGAAGCTGTTCAATTTCATTCATTCATAACCCTCCACTCCCAAAGAAGCATAAGCCTTCAACAAACACATGCCAAGTCCTCCTGTCACGTGCCATCATATCAAGTTCTTTCCACATTCTCCTCATTATTTTCACCTCTGTTTCCAGCTCTCTCCTCCATGTGCTTCTTGGTCTACCTCTGTCTCTCTTGCCCTGGGGATTCCAGAACAAGGACTGCCTTGTAATGCTATTAACAGGTTCCCTATCCATCGCCATCGTCGTCTTCTCATCTCTTGTTCCACTGGCACTTGTCTAGTTCTTGTCATCAGTTCCACGTTGGTAACCTTGTCATACCATTTTAATTCTTCTATTCTATGCAAGCACTCATTTATAAAAGTTTGTAGCTGTTTGGTTGTTGTCTTTGTTGTTCTCCATGTTCAGAACCATATAATAGTACTGACTTCACATTTGACTTGAAGATTCTTATTTCCGTATTGGATCCGATTTCTCTTGTTCTCCATATATTTCCCAATGCAATCAAAGCTCATCTTGCTTTTTTTGTATTCTTATTTTGATATCGCCTCCAACTTTGTCTATATTGCTGCCAAGACATGTGTACGATTCTACATCTTGTAGTGGTGTTTCTTCAAGTTCAACCCTGTTATCATTACCTGCATTTGTTCTCATTATTTTTGTCGTTTCCCTGAGTATTTTCTGACCCAGTTACTGTGACCTCTCATCGAGTGTTTTCAATTTGTCCTGCATCTGATTACTGTTATGGAATCGCTTGCTAAGACGACAACAAGACATGACAGAATGAAGAATAAGATCAGATTTCCATTATCAGGACCGGACTTTGTTTGAGGATCTTGACAAAAGAAAACTCTACTATTTTAACAAGGAAAACCGGAATCTTTGGAAACTGAAACACGAAGTCAAAGTGGGAATTCATAGTTAAAGTAACGACCCCTAAGAACACGTGTAAGAGGCTTATTCCAGTGCCTTTATTCCCCTGAGCAAACAGTCTGTGAGCCAAGATTGGCGTAATTTGTACATATTAATTTCTATATTTTTCATTACTAACATGTGAATAGTTATTAGTGGTACCAGCAGAAAGTACTATCTATGGAACAAGAACGGACAAGTGGCCTACGCTTTAAGACGAGGGACCAACTTTCGTAGACTCTCCCTGACATTTCTGGGAAACGAGCTACACCCAACAACCTTGACCAGCGACGAATGTAAAAAGGACCAACCCATCAGAAGGAGCAGAACCGTCATTGGCAGCTATGTTCAATATATTTGCTGCCACTTGAACTTCTTGTAAAAATTTACATCCCATCACGACCGTGGTGAAAACATTTTCTTGACCCATAACTATTCAAATTATTTCAAACTATTAAAACTTATGTGATTATTAAATGTTGTTATTTGTAATTTTACAAATTTTAGTTTCGATTTAATCATTTTAAATGTACTGCATGTTTGTCACAGTCAATGTACTACACACACTTTAAACAGAGCTATACCAGAATAATAATAATAATTCCACAGAGTAAATCAGAGGTGGGGACTTGAACGAGCTAAGATTAATCATTGCTTAATTCTTCAGAAAAGTTGTCGGCAGATTCTAGAATTAACGTGCTCAGCCAAAGCAGCATTGTTTTCGTTATATGAATATCTTGTGAACACACCCGGGAGACAGAAGCATCTTTATCCTTCTATCTACATCTCTGCGAAGAGTAATCTTGTGCGAAGGTAAACACCTTTAAAGCCCATATTAGATACTCTTGAGTTTTGACCACTTTTGGACCACTACTGCAAAGCACGGGAGGCTATACCGTCACACCTTATATTTTGAAGGTACACATTCAAATATGTTTTCCACTTGGCAAATACAGAACTGAGCCTCCTTGAATTTTCCCCCTTTTCACGTGATTTGGGGCTGATGGTAGAAGGTCGTACATTGATATGATAATGATGCTGAGTTTTAAGGTGCGCCATATGCCAAATATCGTTCCACATCAGGGATACCTACCTAAACCATTGAGTCCAAATAAGAGGTATCCATTCCACAAGAATTTTGTTCTGGATTCCCAGGGTAAGAGGGATCTGGCATAAATATGCTGAAGGCCTGTGTTTCCTTGCAGAGTTAAAACGTAGTGATACTTATGGTGATGCTGATGATGATGGTGACGATGCTGATGATGACTATTGTCACGAATTCTGATTCACAACACGTCATTCATACCACAACGGTACGACATAACAGTGTTTGCTAGACAGACCAATGAAACGGCGTCCTTGTTCGTTTGTTTACAATAGTATTAGGCATTAACAATGGCCAGTCCAAATCTGTGTAGCCAGTTGGGGTTGGAATTAAATTATAGGACTATGAGCAAAGTACCGCATGGAGGAGGTCAGTAATTTAATAATAGGAATGTTCCTCGATAAGTAGGAGTAAAGACGTCCACGAAAAGCATTACACGAATGGAGAAATCTCGAGTGGAATGCATCGAGACATTAGGCAAGTCAAAAATTTTGTTGTTTAGGCTACGCCTATGAAAAGATGAACTTATGTAAGAAAAAGACAATTATCTAGAAAGATAAAGAATAATAATCCAGGGCGTATTTTAAGCCTGTGATGAAGGAAATCGGTCCAGGAATAAGGAAGATATTTAAATTCCTAGTTTTTCATACATGCACATCTAGACAAAAGTATGCAGGTATTTGAGTATGCAACACACTTCAGTATTACTGCTTTCCGTGTCGTCCAGCCATGACCTATATAAAGAAATGCCCTCGTTAGGAAGGAGGCCATACAATTTTCAAAAAACTACTGTAAGAGCGTCAGTCTGTGAGAGAGACTTCCTTTGCCTTCTGCATCTGAGAGCAGACTGTATGACTATTAACAGCTCGACTGTATGTACTTGAGGGTAAGACAGAATGTATAAATATATATATATATATATATATATATATATATATATATATATATATATATATATATATATATATATATATATATATATATTATAATTAATTAATCAAATTGTGCGTTAGGAAGTGTGTAAATGTGTTTTAAACCACTGTGTAATTCTGGAGGCAAAACCAAGCATGTGTATATTCAGATAAATTGAGAAAGGCAGCGGAAAGTGTGTTCATAGTTTTAGAAAAGCATTTAAAGAATTATTTCTTGAAGGAATGTAACCCACACCAGGAATGAAGGAAAGGATGCATTACTGTTTTGTTTAAGATATCACATAGTTTCCACAAAACCTAATAACTGTATGGAGGCGAATCATGGACAGATAGCTATGACCAAGAAATTGGAGAAAGATTATATTCACAGTGAACTGGATTGTGTTATTACTGATTTAGCATGCCCTGTGAGTCTACCTGCATACCGTCTGAAACTGTCTCTTATCCCCTACAGCTGTGATAAAGAGATAGAGATAGACAATACAGTGGGAATCAACTGTATTTCAGGTTACTTCCTGTAATTAACGTACACCTTAAAGTGCCAGCCACAACTTAAGGAACTAGTGGTGCGAGCGCCCTTTGAATCCAGAGGGACAGCCACCCAGTACCTACTGCTTGGAGGAAACCCAGTGGACCGCTTCTTTCCATAACAGAAGATTGACAGGCGTCAAACGCAAGTAGTAAAAGATAAGTAGCCATACAAGGCTACTGTCCAGTGTACAACAGCATTACTACAAACCAGGAAATTTAAGACATAACGATGACAATTCAGTGCATCTAGATAGACAAAGAAAAAGAAAAATCCAATATAAACCTTAGAAGGTCGAGCAGTAAGTCCTGCGGAACGTAAAGTAGACAAAAGTGAGTGAAGTCCTAAGAAATGTTCCTGCCAAGTGTTGCTAAACAAACAAATGTCGTCAATATATGTGATGATATCCCGCCTATGGGAGAATAAAATTCTCATCATTCTAGTAAAAGTCGCAGGCGCGTTCACAAGACCAAAACACATAAAGTTGAACTGGAACAACCCTCTAGAAGTAGAAAATGCCGTATAATGTTTACATCTATCGACTAAAGGAACCTGCCAATAGCCTTTTGACAGATCAAGTTTACTGAAAAAGACGGCCGTAGATAACTTGGGTAACAGGTCGTCCAATAATGGCATTGGTTCAGCGTCAAAATTTGTGACATGATTGAGTTTTCTAAAATCTATGCACAAACGAATGTTATTATCTTTTTTCTTATTATTACCATCGGGAACGCAAAGCTACTGATGGATGGACTGATTATTCCCAATCGAATCATGTCCTCTAGTTCCTTGTCCACTTTGTCCTGGAAATGTATCGGTATTGGGTACGGACGTTTCTAATTGGGTTTTCATCATGTAAATGAATATCATGAGTTATTACATTTGTCCTACCCGGTATGTCTGTGAGCACGTCTTGAAACGAGTGTAATAATTCTGAGACATGTCGTATGTTATCATGTGACAAGTCAAGACAAATCGTTACATCTTTCCACGTCTCTGTAGACTGTGCAGGTAAAATCGGAAAAGACATAGAAACCTCAGGGAAAGAAGATTCTTCCTCCTGGATAACCGATAACGAGGACCAACGAGTAGGACGATTATATGTCCTCAACCGCGTGAAAAACTGCCTGAAGATGTTCAGTCTTGAGTGAAATTCTTTTAACATGTTGATGTGAAACGTTTTTCTTTTACCTTTCACATCAAGAACGTAATCCACGTCGGAAATACGCGAAAGAACTTTAAATGGACCACACCATGTAATAAGTAATCGATTTTGTTTGCTAGGTAAGAGCACAAAAGCTTCATCACCTGGCACCAGATGACGCAGATGTCTTGACTGATTTTGCAATAAGCGAGTTTTTTCTTTAGCTCTCTCTGAAGCAGATGTTGCCAACTGGCATGCATCCATAATTTTCTGCCTTAAATTCACCACATACTCATAAGAAGATTGAGTTTCTTGGGATAATGTAGCATCAAGCAGTAAGTCTTTGATCAATGACAAAGGACCTCTAGTGATAAAGTTGATATTTAGTTGGATATAATATATGTTGATAAAGTACACCAGAACACTCCTAGGCGGGAAGACAGGCGTCTATCATCATCAGTTGACAAGATCCCTATGGTGTTGCCTGCCCCACTGTAGTGTATGGAATGTCAACTTGACCTACGCAGTGTTGTGTAGACATGGATGGAGTGTATAATGTGCGAATGATGATAAGGGTTCGTGTTGTTGACAAATGTTCTCTTCTCACACTCATGTATGACCGGAAGTCATCGACACCAACGACTGTGTACCTTTTCTAAAGTTTAATTGGACGTACACACTCGACAGCACAGATAGTGACAAATCACAGGTTGCCATAATACATCATAGTACAGTGGACAAATGGTCTTGCAATGTTACATGGGCACTCATGTAGAATAATGGTATAATGGACTGTCAATAGCCAAGCACTCAGTATCGCCCATACATATATCATCTGACGTCACTGACTGAGCACGTCAGCTTGTAAACAATATTTCAGATGACTTCTAAACCTAATCTCGTTTAGCAACGATTCTTCAACATAATGTTCAGCACATATTTTTTCCATATAATAATATTGAACCGCTAACAATGGGTTCTCATGTGTAGCAGTGATCTCTGGACTGATCAAGCGATAATACGGGCATCCCTTTTCTCTTCTTGAAAGTCCTACATGTTTTGGTTCCAAGATGGCTCCACTCGTGAACTGTCACTCACGTTTGAATACAGATAATGAATCTGTTCTAAAGTTAGTCATTCATACAACATTTCGTTGCTCTGTAGATTTGGTCATGAACAATAGACTGCATTCTACAGAATATAGTGCTGCTAGGAATCGAAGTCGTTTTTCATCGAGTCAAATATATTCTCTTAAACATTCAAATCGTAATTATCGACAATGGTGGCTTCGATCGAGAGTTCATAAGAGTATCTTTGATTACCTTGGTAGAGGGAATATGAAACTGCCATTCCTTGGCAAGATGAATAAACACTGGGGTAAAGCATACACGATAGGTCTAGACGACTATCACTTTCCCCAAAACCACTGAGATCACTTTTTCAAGGCATCAAGCCGACATAGCAAAACACACACAGTCCCTATCAGGACGAAGCCAAATCACACCACTCAAGCGACACATCCGCCGAATAGCCTTTGACCTCTCTAGAGACAACAGAACATATAGTTCGACTTAGATATGTAAAGATATACAGATATAAGACAGACTTGTCCTACTCAGACAAACAATACACATAAATTCAGGCCATAGATATTCTGAAGCAAGAACAATCTATTATTACCCAAACAACGAATAAATCGCAGTAAAATGTATTTATCCGCGGAGTTCAAGGGAAGTAACTCAATAATGACTTTCCCTTAAGCACTAAAAAATTACCTATGTATAATATTGTAAGATATCAAAGACTGCACGTAACAGTCTTACCACACCTCCCGGGAAAAAAAAAAATGGAACATTTTTTTTTTTTTTTTTTGAAATACATCTAGGAGCAACGTACAATAGGCTCACAACGCATGAATAATGCGCAGATGAAAATATCAGGAATACCTATAACGCCTAATATGAGGCTAAGTCGACTTATGGAGCGACTGGTGAGAATGTGTCTCATAAACTGAGAGAGAAATTATTTCTCTACAAGTATATTTTTCCAGGAAGGTGTCATCAAAGTATAATACAATTCTGGCAATTACACAATGCCTAAAAAATTCATATCATCACTACGTATTAGATATCTTAAATTTATGATTTATGAAGAAAAAATCATCAAAGCACAGCGGTGAATAAACATACATGAACCGCTATGTAGTGATACAATCATTATATTATTAAATTACAAATGTGTATCTATCATGATATAGAAAAGGAACTACTATAGAACTAGACATATCAAGAAGTCTAAGCCCTAATAGTTATGTGGAATCATGTGGGCATCTTGACAGAATGTCTGCCATCACATTATCTGATCCCCGAATAGCTCGCACAGAGAAATGAAAAGGTTGAAGAGCAATTGCATATCGAGTAGACCTCGAGCTCTTCAAATTCTTACTCTGTATAGCAGTAAGAGCTTTTTGGTCTGTTTCTACTATGAAATGTGCGCCTAGAAGGAATCTCTGTAGTTTGAGGATCGACCAAACCATAGCTAATAGCTCACGGTCTAAAACCGAATAATTCCTTTCTGCCGCATTAAGTTTTCTGGAAATATACATTACAGGATGCAGAGTTCCAGAGTACTCTTGCATTAGTGCCGCTCCAATCCCAGTGGATGAAGCGTCACTACGAAGAACGAATGTCTTATCTTTAGTGGGTAGCACTAAAATAGGTGGTGTTGAAAACAGTGTTTTAATCTTATCCAGAGAGCATTGGCATTCCTGAGACCAGTGGACCACATTAGGCGAACCTTTCTTTAGAAGTGTTGAGAGAGGTGCCATGATAGAGGATAGATTCTGAATGAATCTGCCATAAAATTGAATAAGACCTAACAGACTTCTCACCTGTTTTTTAGTCTTAGGGATTGAGATGTTAAGTATCTTACTAGTATTATGGTCCTCTGTCTTTAGGAAACCATGACCAACTCGGTGGCCTAGGAAAGAAATTTCGCTAAAACCAATATAGGCTTTAGAGGGTTTCGCTGTCAGGTTGTGCTCACGCAAAGTAGACAGCAATTCATCTAACCCTGAATAGTGATCTTCCCAAGTATCGCTGAAAAGACAGATGTCGTCTAGATATGCAATGACATCTGACCGATAAGATAGGATTCGGCGCATCATGCGTACGAACGTAGCTGGTGCGTTCATAAGACCGAAAGGCATAAAATTCCATTGGAACAAACCTCTAGGTGTTGAAAAAGCCGTGAGAGGTTTGGCGCGTTCAGATAAAGGAACTTGCCAATATCCCTTAGACAAATCAATTTTAGTGAAAAAATGAGATTTGGAGAGTCGAGTAAGTAGCTCTTCCAGTAAAGGCATAGGTTCGGCATCGAACTTCGTTACTTGATTCAATTTTCGATAGTCAACGCAAAGACGTATGTTATTGTCTTTTTTACGCACAATAACCATCGGCGAAGAATACGCAGAGGTGGATGGTTCGATTATTTTCAAATCTATCATCACATCCAACTCTTTCTCGACCTGTGCTTGGAAATGTATAGGTATAGGATAAGGTCTAACCCTAATAGGAGTATGGTCAGTTAGCACAATGTCATGTTGAATGACATTAGTTTGTCCAGGGATGTCAGTGAGTACATCCTGAAATGTTTGCAACATAGTTGAAACTTGTCGCTGTTCTCCTAGAGACAAATCAGGAGAGACAGTAACGTTCTTCCATGATTCACTGGAATGAAGTGGGATCATTGGAAGAGGAAGATTTACATCTGAAAAACTTGTTTCCTCATCCTGTATCACGGACAGTGATGAGTAATGACCATGTGGTACTGGAGAATTGTCCGTTGCTTGGAAAATGGGTTGCAAATAATCCGGACGTTCATGGAATTCAGTAAGCATATTGATGTGGAAGGTTTTATGCTTCCCATCAATATCGACAATATAGTCGACATCGGAAATTTTCGATATTATATCGTACGGACCTTTCCAAGAAATAAGTAATCTGTTTTCCCTACAAGGTAGTAATACAAATGCTTTGTCACCAGGACAAAGTTGTCGTAAGCATCTCTTCTTATTGGCAAATTGCCTTGCCTTCTGTTTCGCAAATTCAGAAGAAGAAGTTGCTAATTTGCATGCTTCGATAATCTTTTGTCTCAACGCGATGACATATTCGTAGGATGACTTTGTGTCATCGTCAATATTGTCAGATGTTATGAGATCGTGAAGCAACGACATAGGGCCACGCGGACGCGCGCCAAAGACGAGTTCAAAGGGAGAAAATCCCGTATGTTCATTGGGTACCTCTCTGTAAGCGAAGAGGGCCGCAGGTAAAACTCTGTCCCAGTCTTGAGGATGATCCTCAGTTATCTTCCCCAGTAAGTTTTTTAAGTGTTCTATTAAGGCGTTCGACCATACCATTAGACATTGGATGGTAGATACTACTTAAAGATCTATCTATCTGCAGGGTAGACATTACTTGAGACATGGTATCTGATATTAGTTGGGTGCCATGGTCTGACAATATCTCTCCGGGGAACCCCAGACGAGAAAATATAAGCCAAAGAGCATCTGCAATATCAGCAGTAGTAATGCTCTTCAGAGGAATAGCCTCTGGCCAACGTGTGCACATATCAACACACGTCAAGATAAACTGATGTCCTCTGGCAGACTTGATCTTAAATGGACCAATAATGTCTATGGCCATTTTTTGAAACGGCCGAATAGGAATGTCCGCCGCCTGAATGGGTGCAGCATGCCGTGGACCTTTGGATTTAACTTCCTGACATACTTTACAAGATCGACAATAAATCCGTATGTCCTTGTTTACCAATGGCCAAAAGAAAGCCGCAAGGACTCTTGACTTAGTACGGGAAAAACCCATGTGTCCAGCACACTGAGAGTCGTGAGCGTGCTGCAAAATTTTAACTCTCAAATTCTTGGGAACCAGGATTTGAGAATGACTTGACGTAATGGAGTCTTGAACCATACGTACAAGTACGCCATTCTTCTTTGTAATCCACGATTTACGACTTGTGTCCTTATTCGGATCACCTTTAGTTGCAAGAATGAAGAATTTCTTCAGAGTGGGATCATCTTCTTGCTGTTTTATAAACGAGTCACGAGAAATTACCAAGGGATTATCTTGGTTATGCACTTCATTATCTTCAGTAGATGAAGTTTGAGGCACATTAAGAGCCTGAGCTCTAGTGACTACAGCGTTAGCAATCTGCATGTTTTGCCTTTCCCACGTGGAAATTTGTTGCGGAGTGCATTCCTTGACTCCATGAATGCGACCGATGATGAGGTCAGCGATCGGATTCGGAAGAAGACATGCGTGTACATCTCCTGTAAAGAAAGGAGTAGCAATCCTAATGATAGCGGTAGAGTATTTCTCTAATGTGAAGCCAAATGTTACACATTTGACTACTTGTCCAGTGGCACGGGAAGGATCTACGAGTGACTGCCTAACACCAATTGTGGTGCATCCAGAATCAAATAGCACAGAGACTGGATTGTTATTCACTAAACCCTTATGTAAGACAAGAGACCCTCTTCCATCATGCGCGACTGATGCTGGAAGAGCAGGAAGAGGATGGCCACAGCTTAAAGTAGTCACTGTGGTTGGCTCAAATAACGTTTTGCATTGGGGGCACTGAGATGCTCTCCCAAAATCAAAAGCGGCACATGCCATATTACTAGCATCATTATTATCTTTACTCTGTTTATAGGCTTCATGGGACTCTTGTTGTGCAGAGTTTGCCTGAAAATGTGGTTTATGTCTTTTGTATTGAGATCTACCTCGGTTATTATCACCTCTGTAGTTATTGTTACCTCTATTGTAACCCCTATTTGGGTTTGAGTCATAGTACCCTTGGTTACCATTATCATATTCATTATAATGAGTATCTCTGTAATTATGATCTTGTTGACTCCAAGACGGATAACCCTGATAGTTTCTATAATTACTTCCTCTACGGAAATTCCTATAATTATGACCACCCCTGTGTCGAGAGCTATCAGGTCGTCTCCAGTTCTTTGAAGAAGAACCCTGAAATGATTGGTTACCTTGGTTTTGATAACTATTATGGTTACCTTTTTTATCAAATCTGTTTTGAGGTCCCTGAAATCTGTGTGAATAATTGGGATTGTATGGTGTTGCTGAAGCAACTGGCATACTCTCCTTAATCTTAGTGTTGCCAAAAGTCACGTCGGGGTGTGCAGTGACATATTGGGAACAATATTCTTCCATTTCTTTTAGAGATTTAGGTTTACGCTCATGTATAAATTCAAGGAAAGGTTTGTTCACACATGACATAATCTTATCTCTGAGCAACAAATCCATAAGTCCTTCATACGTTTTTTCTGTTTTGGAAAGCTCAATCCAACGATCAACTGTGAGACGTGCCTTTGCAGTGAATTCTGAGAATTCTACCCCCGTCTCAGGTACCATCGTCTTAAATAAAAGGCGATAGCCTTCCTCACTTAGCTGATATTTTTTTATCAAAGCCGCCCTAATGACATCATAATTATCCTTATCTGCTTCTCCTACAAGGCATAATCTAGTCAAAGATTCACCTTTCAAGTTTTCTGATAATTGATTAGCGTATTGTGATTTATCCACATTATGTGTACGACAAGAACGTTCAAATCTATCCAGCCAGAATGTAATATCGTCACTGGACTGATTGAACGGTGGAACCTTAACCTTGTAAGTAGAAGGTTTACCATTACCACTAGATGCCTGATTAACATTACTCATACTTGTCAATCTCAATTTCTCCAACTCAAATTCATGTTCTCTTATTGCTTTTTTCTCTTCAGCATCTAATCTTTTTTGTTCAGCCTCCCTGTCTAATCTTTTTTGTTCAGCCGCAGCTTCTCTTTCCAATTTTTTTTTGTTCAGCTTCCCTGTCTAATCTTTTTTGTTCAGCTTCACTGTCTAATCTTTTTTGTTCAGCCGCAGCTTCTCTTTCCAATTTTTTTTGTTCAGCTTCAAATCTCCTTTCCTCTACCTGCATCTGCAATTTCTTTTGTTCAGCAGCAGCCTCAGCTTCTTTTTCTAATCTTTTCTCTTCCGCCATAGCTTTTCTTTCTTCTGCAGCTAATCTTTTCTCTTCTGCAGCTAATCTTTTCTCTTCTGCAGCTAATGCTTTGTCATATTGAGCAACTGCCCATTGTTCTAATTGTTGACCAGTCTTATCAAGAGCTTTCCCTTGTGTAATGAAATAATCTAGAGTAGACATGATGCCTAACAATAATACTAATCACCTGAATCAATAATAATACCCCAAGTTCTCAATGACCTGATTAATCAGTATACTATCCCGATATCTGTGGGTCACAAGCCTTTAATAAGGTCTTGTATAATAGTAATAATAATCAGGTACTGGTCTATACCATAATCCAAGTGCAGTGCACAGGCAATTGTGTCTTATGAAATATACCCATATAAAACATATGTCAACCAACAGAATACATAAAGTACAAATAGGACTGACAATACAAGAACGTTTGCAGAAATCAAAATAAATCAAATAGGGAAATCAATGAAGATAATCACTGAATCTGCAAAGAATAACAACACAAATGACGTCACAATATATGAATATAAATGATGAATAGAACTGAAAGATAGAAAAGGTTAGACCAACAAATTACAAACAAATCAAAACAAAACTAAAGAACAAAGAAATATTACAAAAATAACAATAATTACAGACTTCACAGCTAACACAAAAGCAACAGTTGTCGCAGCAAATTTTCAATCAAGAAAATTGCACCTATAGAAAACGCCCACAACGGACCCTCTATGACGTGGGATACTCTGTTGTGAGGACGCCGCCCAACCTTAAACACAACCCGCTGACATAGAAACTAACATACTATACAAACAAATAACATGTAAACATAAATATATATAAATTATGTGTATGATAGTATGTGTTGCAAAATAGGCTCAGTCTTACAGTAATGGCAAAGTTATTTTTCATGAAAACAAACAAACTGCCACTTTATTCAATTAAACATTCTGGCCTTAAATATTAAAGTTCATATATGGCAAACAAGAAGATCCATCGATGAAACCAGGACTTCTTAGTTCACAAATACTGTCTTTCTGTTAACACTGACAAGAATTGATCCAACTGTTCTGTGAAACTCTATAATGTCTAATGTAAAAAATGTCAACAACGCTGACCTACATACTGCATTCACTTGACAGGTCACGTGACGAAGCGTTGACAAAGAGCAAACCAATACTGCAAGTGTGTCGTATCAGCCACAGGAAACGGTCTGGTATCGGTAATCTGTTGACTTCTGAATTTCTGCGAGGTCAAACCCAGAAAGCTGGCCACCAGTTGATAAAGTTGATATTTAGTTGGATATAATATATGTTGATAAAGTACACCAGAACACTCCTAGGCGGGAAGACAGGCGTCTATCATCATCAGTTGACAAGATCCCTATGGTGTTGCCTGCCCCACTGTAGTGTATGGAATGTCAACTTGACCTACGCAGTGTTGTGTAGACATGGATGGAGTGTATAATGTGCGAATGATGATAAGGGTTCGTGTTGTTGACAAATGTTCTCTTCTCACACTCATGTATGACCGGAAGTCATCGACACCAACGACTGTGTACCTTTTCTAAAGTTTAATTGGACGTACACACTCGACAGCACAGATAGTGACAAATCACAGGTTGCCATAATACATCATAGTACAGTGGACAAATGGTCTTGCAATGTTACATGGGCACTCATGTAGAATAATGGTATAATGGACTGTCAATAGCCAAGCACTCAGTATCGCCCATACATATATCATCTGACGTCACTGACTGAGCACGTCAGCTTGTAAACAATATTTCAGATGACTTCTAAACCTAATCTCGTTTAGCAACGATTCTTCAACATAATGTTCAGCACATATTTTTCCATATAATAATATTGAACCGCTAACAATGGGTTCTCATGTGTAGCAGTGATCTCTGGACTGATCAAGCGATAATACGGGCATCCCTTTTCTCTTCTTGAAAGTCCTACATGTTTTGGTTCCAAGATGGCTCCACTCGTGAACTGTCACTCACGTTTGAATACAGATAATGAATCTGTTCTAAAGTTAGTCATTCATACAACATTTCGTTGCTCTGTAGATTTGGTCATGAACAATAGACTGCATTCTACAGAATATAGTGCTGCTAGGAATCGAAGTCGTTTTTCATCGAGTCAAATATATTCTCTTAAACATTCAAATCGTAATTATCGACAATGGTGGCTTCGATCGAGAGTTCATAAGAGTATCTTTGATTACCTTGGTAGAGGGAATATGAAACTGCCATTCCTTGGCAAGATGAATAAACACTGGGGTAAAGCATACACGATAGGTCTAGACGACTATCACTTTCCCCAAAACCACTGAGATCACTTTTTCAAGGCATCAAGCCGACATAGCAAAACACACACAGTCCCTATCAGGACGAAGCCAAATCACACCACTCAAGCGACACATCCGCCGAATAGCCTTTGACCTCTCTAGAGACAACAGAACATATAGTTCGACTTAGATATGTAAAGATATACAGATATAAGACAGACTTGTCCTACTCAGACAAACAATACACATAAATTCAGGCCATAGATATTCTGAAGCAAGAACAATCTATTATTACCCAAACAACGAATAAATCGCAGTAAAATGTATTTATCCGCGGAGTTCAAGGGAAGTAACTCAATAATGACTTTCCCTTAAGCACTAAAAAATTACCTATGTATAATATTGTAAGATATCAAAGACTGCACGTAACATCTAGGTTGAGCCCCGAAAACAAGTTGAAACGGAGAAAATCCTGTATGCTCATTAGGTATTTCTCGGTACGCGAAAAGTACCGCTGGTAAAATACGGTCCCAGTCTTTAGGAAATTGAGTAGTAACTTTTCCTAGAATCTGTTTTATTGACCTATTTAACCTCTCAACCATACCATTCGAGGCGGCGTGATAAACACTGCTCAAGGACCGATCAATGTGAAACATTTTCATGACTTCCGTCATGGCTTCTGACACAAACTGAGAACCTCTATCAGATAACAGTTTTCTCGGAAACCCTATTCTAGTCCATATTTGAAATAACGCATCAGCCACATCTTGAGTTGAAATATTCTTGAGGGGTATAGCTTCTGACCAACGCGTGCACATGTCAATACATGTTAACACATATCTATGTCCTCGAGATGATATAATAGGAAGTGGACCAATAATATCCCCTGTCATCTTTTCGAATGGACGCACTGGTATATCAGCCGCTTGAATAGGAGCCAAATGACGTGCCCCTCGAGCCTTAACTTCTTGACATATAATACATGATCGGCAATACACACTAATGTCCCTTGACAACCCAGGCCAGAAAAAAGATGAAAGGACTCTAGCTCGAGTTCTGGAGTAACCCATGTGACCATCACAACGCGAGTCGTGTGCATGATTTAAAATGTAAGACTTTAGTTCTTTGGGAACCATTATTGGTGTAATAATAGTAGAAGATTTATCATCTTGAAATCTCCGAACTAGTATATCCTTTATGATAGCATACCATTGTTTTTGAGAATCATGAACCTCCCCATTATCTTTTTGAACCAAAGCAAAAAATTTCTTTAAGGAATCATCATTTTTTTGTAGTGTAACAAAAATTTCCTTGTTGATGTTGCTCTGCAACCCATCTTCATAACATTGTGGTAACACCTTAGCTTGATCATTCTCCTGTGCTCGTGTAACAACTGCATTCGCCATATGTAAATATTTACGTTCGCATTCCTGTATTTGTTCTGGAGTACATTCTTTAAAACCGTGTATCCGTCCGATCAACAGATCGCACACAGGATTAGGCAACAAACACACTTTTACCCTTCCGGTGAAGAAAGGTGTCGAAATGTTCACCAAAGCAGTTTCATATAATTCGACACTACCACCAAAAGTGACACATTTAACATATGTGCCTGTAGAACACATAGGATCAATTAAAGAACGGCGCACGCCTACCGTCGTGCAATCTGTATCCATTAATACCGATACTGGCATGCCGTTAAGTAGCCCTCTGTGAAATTGCAAAGCACCTGTTCCTTCGTGTGCTGACAACGCCGGTAAGGCAGGTAGAGGATGACCACAACTCAGTCTGGATACCACCTCAGGCTGAAATAAACTTCTACATTCCACACAATTCTCAGCATTAAGAAAATCAAAAGAAGAGCAAGCATTTGCTTGATTAATAACATTGTTATTATTTGACCCAATATTTTCCGCCATCTGCACGGCATTTCCCTGATGAGCCGAACTATGTAAATTATTTGACCGCAATGTTCTGTCATTACCTTGGTCATTGATATAAGCATGTCTGCCTCTATTCTGGGAGTAACGTGACCTATTATACGTATGAAATTGATGATTATTGTGACACCCATTTCCTCTATCTCTGTTTCGGAAATGATCCCGTTGAAATCTGACAAACTAGTTATTATTCCTGTTACGGAAACCAGATGATGCACTGCTATAGACACCTGAAAATTGAGAATAATTTCTCTGATGATCATTGTTCCTGTCATAATGACACTTCTTTGTCGACCAAAATTTCTGTCAACACTGTTAGAACGAAATCTGCCGGGTCTATCATGAACAGCGGCAGCACTTGCTGACTGTACTGATACATGAAGTTGCGTGTTCCGAATATTCTCCCCTGGATGGGCTGTGGTATATTGACGCCCCAATACCTCGACCTCCGTTAACGTTTTAGGATTCCGCTCTTGCAAAAACGCCAAAAATTATTTGCTTACTGAGGATAAGACTTTATCTCTCAGTATTAAATCAGTAAGATCATCAAAAGACCGGTTGATTTTCTCCAGTTCTACCCATCTATTAAAGGCTAATCAAATATCAGCAATAAATTGTGAAAAATCGCCGCCTGATTCGGGTAACATATTCTTTAGGCGCATCCTATACCCATTAGCGTCCATTTGGAATTTCTTCACAAGAATCGCTCTTGCCTCATCATAAGTTTGTTTATCTCCTTCTAAGGAAGAGACCGCACTTAGTGCCTCCCCTGACAAAATATTCATAAGTTTGCTGCACCACATACTTTTATCAACCCCACGCTCAGTGCACACAACTTGGAATCTATTCAAGAAGAATACTATGTCATCAACGTTTGGTTTAAATATAGGTAAGTATTTTAACGTCACACGTATGCCGATTATTATGATATTGTGATTGACCCTCACCTGACATATCTTTATTCAAATTCATTGCTTTAATACGTTCAATTTCAATCTGAGCCATTCTCTCTTCATGAGCTCTTTTTTCTGACTCGGCTGCAAGCCTAACTTTCATATTATCTGATTCGATCTGAGCTAACCGAAGCCTGTCTTCTTCTTGCCTCCTTTTATCATTCTCTTCCATCTCTAAAAGTTTCAATCGTTCCTGATTAGATAATTCTTCCTCCTTTAATTCTAATTGTCGTCTTTCTCTCTCCTGTGCTTCTTTATATTCCGTCTGTGCAAACTCTTGTAGCTTGTCGCCTTGTAAACCCAGAATTTTCCCCTGCTTAATAAAATATTCAGCTGTCGCCATTTATGACCAAATACTAATACCTAATTAGTCAAAATAAACGTGGTACAACAATTAATATAATATTTTCGTCGCTTTATCAATGCTCGTTACTGGCGATCGACATAAATTTACTGAGATAAAATAGCCGTCATTAAATTAATTTAACAAATTAATACATATTATGACCAAGGAAATAAGATGAGCAATAAAAAATTATCATAAACAAAAAAAAATCATAGCAGTGACAATAATACACAGAAAGTAAACTCAAGAGAAAAAATGTGATAAAACTGATAATATATATATATATATATATATATATATATATATATATATATATATATATATATATATATATATATATATATATATATATATATATATATATATATATAAGTAATGACTTATGTCACCATCATAAAGACCAAACAGTATACCGAAACACTCAATACAAGCGAAAGTCACAAATTATATCAATGAAAATTTACCACGACATCGAAAGACACGAATTTAAAATGCTCCAAGTCAACTGTTATATATTAATGAAATAGCCCCTTCCCGTTTGACATAGACAAATATAACAACCAAAGGAACCTAAATAATATATAGATAAAGGAAGCGACAGGATGTGCTCCCTAATAATAATAGGACATGAACACCAGGCTGACAATGTCTACTTATGTGTACGGCGCATCCACACACTCCTCGCAAAGACGATCCACAATGAATTGTGTCCTACGCACGACTTTATAATTATATGAGTAATTTGATAAAGTTGACACTAGATGCTGAAACGTAGTTCATCATCCCATAAACCGAACAGGACACCTTGACAACGACTGCACAATTTTCCCGATGTATGGTTGCGATATCTCCAGGTGACGTGAGTCCGGCCTCCAACCGACTGTTTATCTTGATATTATGGTTAATTTAGGGCAAATGTCTGTTTTGATTTGGCAACACGTTGATAATGCGATTGAAAAACGTTGGACGTAATAAAGATTGAAAGTAAAAATTACAACCTGTATGTAACGGTGTAAACTCTGGCCACCATGATTATTGTTGCAACACCGTATGCAACACAATACTTCCCCGGTCAAACTTCACGCGAAAATACCAATCGTGGGTAGGCTACAGCATCTAGTCGTCCCATCACAATAGGCAGTCATATAACGAACAGCAAAGTTAACTCTGAACTGCAATGCATGGCGCACAACGGCCAACTGTGATATGCGTAATGTCCATAGTGGTTATATAAAAATCACCGTATTTATTTCCAATACTCCAGGTACCATACGTAGCGAAAGTCATTAAAATTATATGTCCCGTCAGTCTTCATATAAGCATAAAGGCACACTATTCAGTACAATTGTCAATCTTGGACCGTAGGGATATTCAATTCATAAACAGTGAATCCACTCTTCTCCACAATGACCCTTCACACCCTTCCGTAGCTGGTAAGGTTGTAATTTAACTCTGATGTAACAGTGTATGAACCTCCCAGGCCACGGAAGCTTAATACCTTACCAAATATATAATATATGATTCCCTACATGACTATTATAAGTCACAACGGCAGCATCATTCCATGTCTTTTCTGAGTAATAGAACTCAGAACACAAATGTTAGCCTATGATTTAGGCATCCATCTTGAATCCCCTCCTTTTTTTACCATTGGCGTTCAACAAATGTGCACTTCAGTGCACTCTTCAAAAAATATCATCATCTCCCCAAATACTAGTGCCATTTTTTTCTGTGCAACTACATTGTTGCCAAATTCATATCGCAACACTGCACACCGTCTGAAACTGTCTCTTATCCCCTACAGCTGTGATAAAGAGATAGAGATAGATAATACAGTGGGAATCAACTGTATTTCAGGTTACTTCCTGTAATTAACGTACACCTTAAAGTGCCAGCCACAACTTAAGGAACTAGTGGTGCGAGCGCCCTTTGAATCCAGAGGGACAGCCACCCAGTACCTACTGCTTGGAGGAAACCCAGTGGACCGCTTCTTTCCATAACAGAAGATTGACAGGCGTCAAACGCAAGTAGTAAAAGATAAGTAGCCATACAAGGCTACTGTCCAGTGTACAACAGCATTACTACAAACCAGGAAATTTAAGACATAACGATGACAGTTCAGTGCATCTAGATAGGCAAATTCAGATTCAGTAATTGACTGTAATTCAGTAACTATGAGGAACTTTAATTGATCCTAAAATACAGACAGTCTACAACCAGATTGAGTTCAGCCAGGAAAGAAGAACTATCATTATAAATTTCAAAGACTATAGTTAGTTGTAAACATTTTACAAGTGATTTATTAATTTTATGTTGTAATCAATTTTGAGTTTAGTGAAAGATTTTTACAAAGAAAAGAAAACGTGTACTAAATACATTGTAAATTTTACCAACAGACTTACTTGGGTCATTTAAGTTAAGTTACAGTTCTTGTTGGTTAATAGTTTAGTTTAATACCCCTACCAGAGCTTACCATTATAAAAAGAGGAGGATCTTGAGAGGAGCATTTAGGAACCTAGGATAATACACTATCATCATACCTAGGAACTTATACAGCTTGATCTTACCTTTGATGGCCATACACTCTTACTCTTTTCAGAGAAGGGGATATTGCTTATAAGACCAGTCTCTTATCTGGCACTATCCTGGTATCACCTGATACAACTTTGTGTCCACGATATCGTATATTTTAAACAATATTAACCCCTCTCGTGACAATTATGATGATGATGGTGATGATGAGGATGGTGATGATGATGGTGATGATGATGGTGGTGATGATGATGATCACTTTCTGATGATTAGTATGATCGTTTTGCTTGTTCGTTTGTTTGCTTGTCTGACTGGCTTTGGTTATTTTGTTGATGTGGTTCGTGTTACTTTGTTTGGTTGTTCCATTATGTTGTGTATGTTTGTTAATTAGTTAATGTATGCTTGCTGGTAGTTTAGAATGCGTATACATTTGTATCATAAGGCTGGCTCTACAAATACCACAAGGAATGCTAGGTAATACAACAAATAATCATTATAAATGCTGTCAGAATATGCGGGATTAGAATTAAAGAATTATTTATTATTTTTCCGTGATAAATGTACCTGTAGATTTTTGCTTGTGTCCAGACCAAACACTTGTGAAAAAATACTCTGCAGTACTTGAGCAGTCTTAGATGTTTGGCTTAGTCCTTCTTCTGTGTCATGAGCATCATCATAAAATAGGAGAACATCTTGAATTTCTAACTTATCATTAGCGGTGTCATATAAATATCCAGTATGCTGCCCGTAGTGAAGTTTAAATAGTTCTTGAAATACAAATATGGCTTCGGTGTTTTGAAACTGCAGTCGATTCTTGGCAGCCGCCAGAAAAACTTTGCTCCTCAGACTTATCATTTCTACGCTTTGCCATGAGTCTGAGTGTGTAATATCAGGATGCGTGCTTACCATAGTCAAAAAGGTCAAAGCTTTTTCAGGTTCATTCAGTTTCATATAACCATTAAGTCCACTTTTTATGATCTCAGTGTCTTTCAACTCACTGTCATTATAAGTCAGAATTTTTTCCACAACTTTGACAACTTTGCGATGATTACTAACCAACTCGAGAAGACGGATTTCTTTTTTGTCTCTGGCAAGCGATGGGTTTTCTGACTCTAGTCTTTTCTCCATGGTCCTAAAAGCAACCCACGTTTTAGTTGACCAGTCTCGACAATGAGGACATGAATTCTCTACTTTCACCGCCAAACTAATCGCTTTCATTAGTTTGTCTTCCGCTCGTGTTTCACCGTCTTTCATCTTCAGATAGCATAAACCTGCTTGTTCGTACGCTTTGATAACAGTGACTAAGTTATCACCGCTTCCATTATTTGTCACTTTATTAAAGAACTCTAAGGCCTCGGTATTTAGTCCTGCTAGCTTGTATAGCAGACCAAGACTATATACAGCCGGCAAATTTCGATTGTGAGACTTTCCGATTGCATTCAAATATGCACTTCTTGCTTTGTCAAAATACTTATTACTCGTAGAAAACTTCAACAGAGGTGCATCAGCATGAAGATATTTGAAGTTTCGTGCTCGCATCGGAGTCCATACTTGTTCTGCACCTAGTGAGGTTGGATTAGTAGATTTAGAAGTCTTTTTCATTGCCCTGGCGTTTTGTTTATCAGATGAAGATCCAGCACTCTCTGTTTGATTTTCTTCAATACGTGCTGCCTTCCGCATGTAACAGATTCCAAGCAGATGATAGGTTGTTGTGTGCTTCCTCACATCGAGACAACGTTGCAGAATGTCAATGGCTCGTGAATTTCGGAGAACTTTACCACAGTTCGTCATAATCCAGGTGCTCGTCTCTCCATATTTTAGCGCCTCGTCACAAAAATCAGCTGGTGTTTTGTTATTAAATATTTTCCCGTGGTCTTCTTCTGAGACGTCATATGTAGCATCCTTACAAAGGACAGCTAGCTCAGAGAAAGCAGGGCCACAAAGTCGGTTATCTGCAGAGTTTTTAACAACGTCTGTCAAAAGAGCCACTGATTTTTCAACCCATTCCAAAAATGTCCGCCCTTTAGGCATTCCAGTATGCGTATTTAAGTGTGTAGATCTTCTGTAAGCTGACCCTAAGCGCAGTTTCCAGTAAAATTGCTGAGGATATTGATGAACAAATGCTTCCAAGAGATTTATTGCTTTCCACATATTACTTGGTCCTCCAATTCTGCAATAAAAGTATGCCATTTCTGCTTTAGCCAGTGCGAGGCAATCGTTAAACTCAGGTCTTGCCTTCATGCTGTTTAATTTCGTGAGGCAGTTTAATGCGTCTGTTTCTTTGCCGGCGCGCCATTTTAAGGACATACTAATTCTGATTGACATAATATTCGTCCATTTGGATATGGAAATAACATAATCGTTTGTCTGTTCTGCTTTTTCCCTGTTTTCCAATTTTATGTAAAGCCAACACTTAAAATTTAACTTGGAGATTGTTTCTTCCACACATATATCGTCACTATCCAATTCTTCCTCCAAGTTTTCAAGAAGCCCTCGGAGTCTCTCTTGCGTGAGGCCGGCAGCATCCACACGTATGAAACTGAGAATTTCCTTCATTTGTTCTGTTAAGCCACGATCCAGCTCTTCTATATTGTCTGAAGTGGATGCCATTCTTTGTTGAAATCTAGAAGAAAAACGACAGAAGAAATTGATCTTGTGTTCTGAGATTCAAATGTCTAGAACCGGACTTACATGCTTAAATAAATAATTTAAAAAATATGAGCCCTGTAAATTGTAAATAAATAAATAAAAGTAATTAACAGGTACTCGTTGGACAGAATGGTGGACGCCAGACAAGAGAAAAGAAATATAAATGATACGCTTACCGGGAATAGAACCAAGGACCATCAAGACGGTGCTATGTCCTTGTTGTAAAGGTAAATCATGACAGGACGCGTAGCCATTGGGGAGCTAAATTGGATGTGCCTTCATGATGTACCTTCACAGCAAGGACATAGCACCGTCTTGATGGTCCTAGGTTTGATTCCCAGTACGCCCATCACTTATATTTATTTTCTGTTGTCTGACGTCATCCTTTCTCTCCAACAAGTCCAGATAAATACCTTTATTTATTATTTCTTTATTTAGTTAAATGCTTCAAGATTTAAAATACTGTTACACCTGAGGTTAACACAGCGGTTGCAATTCAGAGAGTTTTTTTTTTTTTTTTTTTACCTCAATAAAAGTGTGCACACTTTACCTGGGAAAGAGGAAGTTCTGTAATGGTTCAATCTGATTTTACGGAAGTATGTTACGGACCCCAGGACATTTTACACCACCTGTGAGATATCATGAAAGAGACACCTGTGCCACTAAAATTTATTACACTGATCATAAGATAAAATGACACTCACTATCATTAGCCAATGTCCGAGAGGGCAAAGGTTGGAACCCGAATAAAACAAATAAAAAATAAAATATTTTAAACACAGGCTTTTAATGCACTAAAAACCCAAAAATAATTTTCTCCACAGGAGGCGGATTTCATTATTCAGTATATTACACGGAAAGTTCATATTTTTTTTATTTTTTTTATTTTTATTTTGATGAGAGTTGTTGTCGTAAATTTTATCAGATAGGTAATAGATGTTTATAGTCCTGTCTGAGCAGAGGTGATAGTGATAACTATGTGAAGGTAAGGGGTAAGAAATCGTTTTTTTTTTTTTCTCACGAGGTAATCGTGTAAGAAAAAGGACAGTCTCTGGGTAGAGTAATTTTCTAATCCAGCCTATTGTCGCATAGAGATTTATGATCAATAAATTTTCTATATTCTTTTCTTTTCTACCCGTGTCCTCTACTTTATTATCGCTCTTTTATCTTTTTCCTGGGGTTTTTTTCGCATTCGTTCGTTTGCGACAAAATATATTTTCCCATTCTGACTTTGCCGTTTCTTTTCTCATACTAGTAACGCATCGTATTTCATATTCGTGTCAGTCCCTGGACGAGACGAAATACTGTGAAATTCGTCTCGATAGACATGGGATGGCAGACATATCGTCTAAAATTTTCATCTGACAGGAGTTTTTTTCGGCTAAGTTTCTCGGCGTAAGGTGTGGAAACTGTCATCTGCATCGCTCAGAAATAGTCATATGTCGGAGTAGGCATTAAGACGCGTTGTGGCAGTTATGGCCTGCGTCTTAGTTAAGTGTTACGAGAGGAGAGGGGGAGACGGGGGGTTTGCGAAATAACGTGGGATCCTTTGTCTGTTTAAGATATATCTACCCGAGAGAGTTTTAGACTAGTCATTCATACTCCTAAATCTGCAGTAGACAGATCACTCATGCTAGAAAATATCTTGTGTATTGCAAAGTTCTGAGTTTCTTGGCAACATTTTTCCGAGATCTAGACTACCATTATATTGAAGGATTCTAGTTCGTGTTATTAATCTGTAAATCTGTGTGGAGGTAAAAATATATATATCTAGTAGAATTGAGTGTTTTAGTGATAAATCGCTTATTTCATTTTACTAGTTAGATTTCTGTGCAGAAGAAATTAATTTAAAAGTCGGTCGACGTGTTTCAGTGGATAGCAGAATAAATTATAATTTCTAGCTTAAACTCATTCGGCTATTAATGTATTTTATTAAATTGCTAATAATCAGTCGAGAATATTTTAAACTAACTTATAACTGCACTGATTCATCATTGAGTATTGACGAAATACGTAATTATTTCTAATTCATGATGATTGATTTTATGAATATAACTTATTTCACGGGAATTTTAAACGATAAGACAAGCTCTACGCTTGCAGTTTATAATGTAAGTTATAACCGAGGAATAGTATGTATGGTATTTTATATGTTGTTTTCTCTTTATTCAGTGACACTCGGGTGACCCAACTTTACCAGCGTTTAAGTACTGAGTAATATATGTGAAGAACATAAACATTTTTCCTTAAAGACTTGGGTGTATAAAGTAAAACCTGTCTGGAATTGCGTTGGCATCCAGAACGACAGAGTACCCATTACATAAACATTTAAGATTAAATGAAGTAGCTGGCCTATCAAGCCAGACTTAATTCTTCCTGAGAAAAACCTAAAGTACATTTCAGCCCTTGTGGCAAGTAAAATATTACAATCAATAAACATTCCGACGGAGTTGTGACTAGTGGTGGTGTGACCAAATAAAGTCCTATACTGAGAGAAGGCAGTTACCTGACATTCCTAGTTACTAGAAATCTAAGCTATTGACACTTTGCTCGCTGTTGACGTTCGTGCCTGGACAATTTTAATGTGACAGATCCAGATATCCTAAAATAAGAAATACCAAGGAAACGTTCCCTGAAGTAGCGAATTCAACCTATCTTTGTGGAGCTGGGGTTCCCTTGGCCTATGTCTAACCCTGGAGATTCTGTATGTGCATGTCCTAAAAATTGTTTGTCCAGAAGTTGCTACCAAAGCTGTAAGTACGAACGAAAGCTAGTGATCACGGCTGATTGAATAGAGTGAATGCAGGACTGAGCGATTCCTTTATTGTTGTATTTTGGCACCCATTTTGTTGTCTTAAATTTCTTTATGCACATTTTTTGGTTTGTTGCTAACAATGTTTTTCCTTAGGATAGATCAAAGTATCCAAGTCTGTTCATGCCTTTAAAGGGAAATCTTAGACTAAATCATATGTATCCGTGACTCCTTGGGGCTATCACTTTTCTTCTAACAGGACTGTGGGCTATACATCGAGGGAAAGGATCATACCAATGGGTCTATCATTCTTGTAGCAATTCATTGACTTTATGACTATTTGTATATGTTTGTGTAATTTTATATGTTGTGATGGAAGTTTATTATGATAATTAAAAATTCAATTAAACTTAATCAGTGTGGCGGTCAGTTCGTTCCCAATTATCTATATTTCCATTGTCATAGTTTCACGTCTGTGTGTCTATTGTAGTCACTTGTGTGGGTGTGTATGTGAGGGACACCTATATATTAATATATATTATATTAGATTTGTCTGACTAATCTAACTCTGTTGTAGATGATAGGCTGACTGAGAGAAACTTCTCGAGTGTCAGAGACAGAATCTACTATATTTCCTCCACCGCACTCGTGAAATCTATTTCTATTTTTATCACCTCCCACTGAGATATCACTTATTTCCATGTCTATTCAGAAGGGACCAAACTAAGTCTTAATCTTACTTACTTACTTAGTCGTTCCCCTTCTACCGTGAGGTGTAGAGGTTTGGAAGAGAGAGCGCCAGACCATTCTATCAGCTGTCTTCTTCCTGGCCTGGTTCCATTCTAGTCCTCGGTCCTTCAAAGATTGTCTAATGTTGTCCTCCCAGCGGACTCTGGGTCGTCCTGGAGGTCTGGATCCCTGGCTCTTTGTTTCCCATGCTTGTCGTGGTAGCCGATCTTCTCCCATTCTGCAGACATGGCCAAACCATCTTAGTTGGGACTGTTCTATTTGGGTCTGCAGCGGATGGGATTTTAGGCCTTGACGGATCGTCTGGTTGTGGACCATGTCTCTTCTTGTTACTTCAACCACTTTCCTCAGATACCTCATTTCTGAGGTTTGGATCTGGCTTTTGTGGGTTGTAGTCATTGCCCACGACACGCATCCATATGTCAAGACTGGGACATAGGTGGAGCGGTATACAGCCATCTTCGTGTTCTTACCGTATACCAACCTCTTTCTTGCTGAGGAATCCACGATTTATGGCCTGAAAAAGTCCCCCCGCCGCTGCTTTTCGAGTGGCCAACTCTTCTTTGATGCCTCCCTTTCGGTCTATAATAGCTCCGAGATATTTAAAGTGGTCGACCTGCTCCAGGACCTGTTCTCCCAACTTAATCTGATGTCTTCTTTCTTCTCGTGATATCACCATGGATTTTGTTTTAGAGCTGCTTATGACCATCCCTCTCTTCTCCAGCTCTTCTTCCAGACTTGCAGGTTGGATTGGAGATGTGCCTCTGATTTAGCAATCAGGGCAACATCATCAGCAAATGCCAGCTCCGAAATATAGACCTGTCTCATCTTCCAATACCCCACTGAATACTTTCTTGTTCTCTCCTTACATGCCTTGATGACATCGTCCATAAGGAGTATGAAGAGGTAAGGTGATAGGATATCACCTTGTCTTACACCAGTGGTGGTTCTGAACTCTTCTGACTTATGGTTTGCTGTCCTCACATAATTTCTGCAAGACTTGTAGAAGCTCTGTATAGCATGAATCAGAGGTGCTGGAATATTCTTCCTTGCCAAACAGTCCCAAAGTTTGCTCCAGGGGACCCTGTCAAACGCCTTTTCCAGATCTATGAAACAAAGATGGATCTCACTCTTATACTCAAGGGCCTTTTCACTCAGCTCTAAGTCTTAATCACCTATCACAAATCTACGACACCTATCTGTACGACTAAATTTAAATCAGACGCACTTTCTCTCCTTGTACAAAACACAAGTTACAATGCACCCACACGCACACAATTATGTAACAAATACGCACAAACGTGAAAAACAAACTATGAATAACAGATAGGGTAGGGGTTGACCAACGCAATAACTTAAGGTTAAATAAGTTTATTTATCACTAGAACCTTACAACATCAATAGTATACATCAATAAATCATGGTTTACAGACAAATGACATTAATCCGATAGGTTCTTCCCTCTGGTAAAGGGAAAAAAAGAAGATCCCAACAGAGGTTAATTAACCCAAAAGATCAAAGTTAACAATAAGTGTATGGAATAGTCAGTAAAGAAAACAAAGGACAAGTTCCTAATTATTCTATCCCGTAAATACTCAGGTTAGTAAAAACAAAAAAAAAGAAAAGTTTGGTATGATAGTGGTAACAACAGAAATTATGTTTCTATCTTACAGTTCATTAAATCCTTCATACTTGTGGCCACATTCATATTCGCTTACCCAATAGTTGTCGCAGGCATTCCGTGGAAATAAACACTAATAAGTAAGAAGACTATTCAGTGTTATATTAAGTTTTGCCAAATCCAGCCCCAGACTCGCCGTAGTTGCTGACTGCAAATTTCACGGGAGTCGCTGGAGTTGATTTAATTTTTCCTGGATAAAATACGGTATTTCTGCCTTCAGTTGGTTGGAGTAAGGTTCATATGTGGTGATCGCCAACATAGGATGAATAAAACATACCGTATATATATTTCCTGGGTTGTCTAGCCTCAGGTGGCTGGGACACTATGTTAAGTTACACAAATGTTGCTGTCAATATATTTTTCCACAGATGGCTGATGAGATTGATATAAATGAAATATGGTAATAGTTCTGGTCCAGTTAATATTACAAATAATGGTTCTGTTCTGGTTTCTCTCATGTAATGAGGAAAAATGGACCGCACAGGTCACAGCAAGAAGCACATCAATAGTAAATATCCCTGGATGCTTATAAGATTATAAGACTATAAGAACGTAATTTCGTATGTTCATCAGTTCATATGATCATAAGACCGCTAGTACTCAGGTTTTGATCAGCCTAGATTTTATGAAAGAATTATAAACATTTAACCATCATATCAATTTTATATCTACCACGTGTTAAGGTAAGACCTCTTAACCACTTCCGTTATAAATTAGATTTGACCCACAGTGGCTACCTTATCCTATCGTTTTTAACGCGTGATATGAACACTAGTCATATATAAAATTTACACAAAAATGGATAGAAGTAAATAATATATACCGTCAGTAGACAGTTATTTAATGTATGTACTAGTCAATTTAAAACATCTCTTACTGGGAAATAGCGAGTAATTAAATTTACTTTACAGCTGGAATAATTAGCTATGTATACTATTTAATTAACACAGAAAATCCCAGTGAAATATAAATGAAGAACTTTTAACACACTAAAATCACTTAAAGGCTAGTATATAAATTACCGCAAACAGAGAACTGAAACACTCCACGAAATCTAATAATACTCTGTACGAGAAATCTTAGGATAACGAGCTAGTGAATTCAGAAAAATCTCTGAGCAACTGATAATGACTTTTGGAGAGCCGAGGTATATATCCATAGATGCCGTTCTGTTGCTCCTTAATGCGAAATTCTCACCTACAGCCAGGGCCGGACAAATTTGCGGTTCGATTCCTGAATGAAAGGATATTTCTTCACCTCTGCCGACCTGACAAACTCTGGCTTGTCTTTCATTATCTCCGCCTTACCGAATATCAGCTACGTAAGTTAATTCCCCTGAAAATGTAACATTCCAAGGTACGTCTCAGACTTATCGCCCCTTGAGTCTTCAAAGAAACTGTTAGCGCCTGGCCTCTTGCCTGCGTGTTTCCCTGATCAAAGAACGATTACACCATGCTGCGCACTTCGCTCTGTTCCACCGTGCTTAATTGCCAAACGGCTCACGTGTTAATTGCGATAGTGAATCCGTCGTTCGTGTAGCAAAAAAAATTACTTAGATGGGGGGGGGAGTGGACGGTCATTGCTGCACTATTTCCATACGTGAGATTTGTAAATTACATTTTTTTAATGTAGTTGTCTGTTGTGTGTATGTCTGTGCACGCGCGTGCAATAGTATGTGTGTGGGGGGGGGGGGAGGGGGGAAGGGGGGGGAACGTTTCATTATTTCTCTCAAGAGAGACAATCTTGTTGGAAAGATACACCTATATTATTTGCAGTTATCGCCCATTTCACTGATGATACAATGCAAACAAACAAATTAATATTAATTTTAATTTTTTTAATTTTATTATTTTTAAGACTGATTATTGTATTGTCATGGGGAATACACATACACAACTATGCAAAGTTTCAGAGCTATTGCTCATCTGGACGTGATTAAAAAATCGGTTGCAAAATTTGAAGGTGACAAGAGAGTGACATACGTTGCAAGTTAAAGAAAAGCCTGTAAAATACAAAAAAACTACTAAATTTAATTTTTTTTTTTAAAGTCAAGAAAGACAAATTTTTGTATTGTACCCAGGGGACTAACACGGTGAGGGAGGGGCAAAGAAAAGGACATCCATTAACCACAATGAAGATCGTAAACTGTGGATTGGAGGAAAAAATTAAATAAGAGGTGATACGTCATACTAGGACAATAGAAAAAAAAACCTACAAGGCCTTCGTCAAGTACAGCAGAACAAAAACAGAAAGGAAAGAAATTAAGAAGTTAAAAAAAAACATATCTAATCACCTTGTCTTAAATGTACAATATGAGTGTTTATTAATGAACTGTTATTGATAATTATTTAAAAGCATGTATGTCAATTTAATTGTTTGGGGAAAAGAATTTCTATATTTTCCATGATTAACCAAGCATGAATGATAGAAGCGGGGTCAGTAAAGAAACCGTAACTTTCGCTTGGCCTAGGTATTGATAAGCTGATTGCAGAAAAAGAAAAACTGCAACAAGAAAAGGAGTTAATGATTCTTCGTTTAGAAGAATTAAAATTAAGAAATCAGACTGCTAATAATTGCAATAATGGTGATACAAATACTGCTACTTCTACAGTACACAATAAAGGTAATGATAGATTTAAATTACCAACATATAACCAAAATATTGATGACATGTCATCCTTCTTATCAAGATAAGAAAGTGTATGTTTAGCTAATAAACTAGACAAATCATTATGGGTTGGGAAAGTTATACAGTTTTTGGCAGGAGATCCTATGACTGTTGTAACTAATATGGATGATTCACTTAAAAGTGACTATGATGCTGTCAGAAAAATCTTATTACAACGTTTCCAGCTTATCGAAGAAGGATATCGGGTTACGTTTAAGACAATTATTCCAGAATCTGGGAAAGATTAATCGGAATTCATCTCTGGTATACGTCTTGCGTTTAATAGATCGATTCAGCTCTCGGGAATTGAGAAAACATATGACAAACTTATGGATTTAATACTAAGGGATAAGGTGTTATCCTCAATAAGCAAGCCATTCTGGTCTTTCTTAAAGGAACGCAAGCCATCAGATTTATCATCTATGGAAACCCTAGCAAAACAATACTGCACAGCACATCAAGGTGCATGTATAAGTAACAATCAAATTAAAGAAGCACTTCCGGTTGCTTCAGCGGCAAATTGGAATAATAATGGCAGAATCAGATCTCAAAGCCTAGACAGAAACTTCATACATAGAAGGTACAACAATAATAATAATTATAACAGAAATAATAATTATTACCAGAATCTTCTTCTTCTTCCTCGTTCGCCTTCAGACTTCCACATTTATGACTCTAATAAAGGCAGTAGTCAACTCAAGGTTCCCGACATCTCCAAACAGTTTTTCGTTGACAGAAGTGGGTTGTTGCCATATGCTACTCCGTTCATTACTGTAGGTTGGGCAGTACTGCAGTAGGTGTTCGACCGTCATCGGGCTGGTACCGCAGGTGCAGAGATCTGTTGCACCAATTTTAAATTTGTGGTATAGATGGTATATCAGTCTGTTGTGTCCAGTGCGTAGCCGAAAAATGATGACCTGTTCTTTCCTGAATATTTGATGATATGCATCATTTTTCAAATGGCCCGGGTGCTCTCTTTCCCATTTGGACTTGAATGTAGCCTTTATAGTAGTCTTTGCCGTTGCGTAAGTTGTCTCTATATCATTTTGTTGTAAGGCTCCTCCTTCCTTAGCAAGTCTGTCTGCCTCCTCATTTCCTGGTATGTTGCAATGGGTTGGTATCCACTGGATAGTGCACTTGTTGAAGCATTTGGCCAGTCTTTCAAGGGAGATTATCAGATCTTTCAATCCTTTAGTTTGGTGGCTCTTCAGCGCTGATATTACTTAGAGGGCATCTGTAAAGATTACTATCTGTTTTTCTGCCTGTGCTTTGCATTCAATAAGAGTTTCAGCTGGCTTTTTCAGGGCTTCTGCTTCAGCACTGAAGTTATTGCAGTATTTGCCAGTGGCAATTGCCATTGAGTGGATTCTATTTTTTAATTTTATGAGGATGCCGGCACCCCCCTTTTCAACTGCATTTTTGGCTGAACCATCAGTATATGCATGTGTCCAAAGCTTTGCTGGGAATTTTTGGTCAATATACTTGGTTGCTATACACTTTCTTTGTGTTTCTGTCTGTGTTCCCTTACTTTCAATGCCTGGAATATCAGATTTTAAATAAGGAAAGCATCATATTTTCCACAGTGGGATAGTTGAGCTTGTTTGGATTTTCTTTGCAACTGAACTTGCTAGCATAGTATTTTTGCTAATTTTTTCTTTTCCTTGGGCTACAAAGTTGGTTCGCTTGAGCCTGCCTCTTCCTAGCCTATTCATTCTTTGGAACATGGGGTGTCCTTCGAGTCTCTTAATTTTTTCAGCTTGTTGTAGGACTCTGCTGTCACGTCTATCCTCCATTGACTGTGGCCCTATAATGTTTTCCATATGGTTGATTTGTGTGGACTTTAGGGCCCCTGTTATAATACGTGCTGCTTGGTTTTGGAGTCTGTTTACTCTGTCAAAATTTGACTTTGCTGCCGTCGACCAAGTTGTGATGCCGTATTCCATAGCAGGTCTGACTCTGCCTGTGTACAGCTTTCTGAGGATATTCTCATCAGCACCCCATGTGGTACCAGCTAACTTTTTCATGATGGCCATGCGAAGTTTTGCCCTTAGCTGTATTTTGTTTATCTGTGATTTCCACGTCATTCGGCGGTCTATTGTGATTCCTAAGTATGTTGGTGTTTCATCTTCTCGTACTGCCTGCCCATTTAGTTGTAGCTTTGCTTGCTGTGGTTTATTTGACAAGGTAAAAATAGTGTGTGTAGTTTTTTGTTCATTTATTATGAGCAACCACTTTCTGGACCAACTTTCAAGGGCTTGCAGTGAATCCTGCATGCGCACTCTTGCTGTGGTGATGTATTCTTCTGAAGTCCACATGGCCAGGTCATCAGCATAGAGGAAGTTGTGGACATTCTTGTGGATGTTTTCTGTTATATCATTTATATATATGAGGAAGAGGGTTGGGGAAATGACCCCACCCTGTGGAACTCCATGTTCCATTGAAGTCTTTTTGCTTAACTGTCCGTGCACCTGCACTCTAGCTGTTCTGTTTGTTAGGTAGTGGCTGATCCAGTTATACATTCTTCCACAGACTCCATATTTAAGCATTTTAACTCTTAACCCATCTTTCCAAACTTTTTCAAATGCTTTCTCCATGTTTACCCAGACTGCTAAAGTATGCTTTCCTTCTTGGAAAGCATCTTCGATTTCCTGTGCAATGTAGGTGACTTGGTCCTCTGTAGACCTATGTTGCCTGAAGCCTGCCTGTTGGTGCAGTAAAATGTGTTTTTCTTCGAGGTGCCAACTTAATCTGGTATTGATCATTCTCTCCATAAGCTTTGCCGTGCAGCTTAGAATTATCAGAATGATAATTCAGATAGAGGTCGACAACAATATAGAAATCAGTTACCTCAATTTTGATACAACAACAACTTCAATAATAATAATTGTCAACAAGGATCCAACTTTAGGAGACAAAATAATTTCATTCCTCGGAATAATAATTGTGGTAATAACAACCAGTATTATAGAAATAGAAGTAATAGCCAAAACAGTATATATCAGAGTAACTATGTTGATCGCCAAAGGCAACGATCTTCTTCTCGAGGGCCAAGGAGGTCCGAACATAATGCAGGAGCGGCACTTACTATTAGTACACCTGTGGGTAATCATGAAGTAAATAATCAGGTTCACTCAGCGGCATGCTGTTCATTTTGTTTTGATGTTGCTGATAGTTGCCAGGAATGTCTAACTCTATTCCAGTAAGACAGTACCACAGTTTTGAAGTGCGGACATCCTCTCCCTGCAGGTAGTCTTTCGGCACATGACGGAATGGGTACTCTTGTGTTCCACAGGGGTTTTGTCAACGGTATTGAAGTGTCTGTTCTCAGGGACTCTGATTCAACAACGATTGGTGTTAGACAATCACTTGTTCCACCCCAATGCTCTACTGGAAAAAGCGTCAAGTGCATCACTTTTGTGGGAACTATTGAATTTTACCTCACAGCTATTGTTAAGACACCTTTCTTTTCAGGAAATGTTACAGTATGCTTGTTAAATAATCCAGTTGCTGATTTGACAGTGGGTCGCAGTCATGGGAGCAAGGACTGCTCACCAGAAGAAATTGAAGAGTGGGAAAGACCACACAATTTCACTGCATACGCAGGCATTTCTGTGGCTCAATTACATGCCAGCAATTATCATACATGTAGAACGGTATTTTCCAGCTTTGGTCTCTGCACCATTTTGGAGGATGATGAGGGTACTCTTCATACTGATGATAACAATTATTTCAAAGCGGATATTCCCACAAATACAGATTTTAACAATACATGTACAGCAGTTGTCATTAATATTGACAATGGTGTACCTACATCTTATGATGTACCTTTACATAAATTCATATCAGGTAAAAACTTACCCTTGCACACAAATTTTCTCTTATCGTTGTGGACTTTCTTCACTTCGATGCTCCTGTCATCGTTTATTACTTGCACCAATGTAATTGGAAGCATAGTTTTATATAATCACACACATTTTCTTCGTAGTATGTTGTTGTTTATTTTCTTCCTTCTTACCTTTAATACGATATCTTATGCTCATGCCAGTGGTAATTCTGCATTGATGGTTCATTCCATCAATGACAAGACTGGGCATTTCATGTCCCATACGTTGATGACTTTGCAAGTCCAGTCACCATTCCCTTTTCTTTCTAGTAATATGCTTAAAGAATTTCACACACGACCTGAGCATTTACAATCTATTTTTCACGACATTGATAACAATGTGGTTAACTATTGTCATTTTTCTAGTCTTTCTGTGATTCAGCAGGAAGAATCTTCCTTCCCTGACATTCACATGTCTTTACCTGTACCTGTACTAAATGCTACAGAATCTTGGCGAGACGTTTCTCTTTCGTCTGCTTTAACATCTCAACAACATCGATAGATATCTAATCTTTTGAAATCGTTTTCGGATGTTCTTACTGATCTACCTAGTCGAACATCTTTGGGACCCAAAGATGCAGCAATAGTGAATGCAGTCAGCGACCCATAGCTTTACTGCTTGCATCAGGACCAGCGAACCAGAGCTGGTCAAGACCGTACTCCACCTCCACGTGGTGGTCCTGGACACAGTCTGCAGCAGTGCAGTCTGGCTGAGCGAGTACGGATCGAAATGGGAAGGCAAACCCGGTCCCTAAAAAATGCCGTGCTGAAGTCTGATGTGTCGACCGAAAGGTGCAGATATCACAGCTACGGCGTAAACAGACACAACGCAAACACCGTCCTTTTCAGGGCGAACGAGGAAGAAGAAGAAGAACATCTGTGATTTTTTCATGACATCATTCTTACCGATGATATACCTAATCGTCTGCGTCCATATCCTGTTCCACTTCATTATCAAAGTAAAACGGCACTTGAACTAGATCAAATGTTAACATTGGGAATTATTGAATACAGTAATTCTCCATACTCTTCGCCTTTAGTTATTGTTCGAAAGAAAGACAATAATATTAGATTATGCGTTGATTACCGCAAATTAAATGCAAAAACAATTTCGGATGCGGAACGACATCCACTACTTGACGATCTACTTGCTCGTTTATCTACTGCTATGTTCTTTACAAAAATAGATCTAACTAAGGGTTACTGGCAAATTCCTTTAACAGATCAAGCCAAACCTTTAACTGCGTTTTCGACTCCACGTGGATTATACCAGTGGAATGTTATGCCTTTTGGGCTCATGAACGCACCTGCTACATTCATTCGCAATGATTTTTCGAAAAATCATTGTCTCATACAGATGATGGTTAACTACTGTCATATTGACGATATCTGCTTATTTAGTTCCTCTGATTTAAGGAACAATCTGTCCTTCTTTGTTAGATCTACGACATCGTCTGACTGCCTGTACCTGTACTAAAGTCCAGATTACTTTTAAAGAAATTACTTTTCTTGGTTTACTATTAGTTCTGCTTTCAAACATACCTCAAAATGTATCGATAGATCCTTAACTTAGCAATTCCGACTTGAAAAAGTGCGTTTTCTGCGATAGTCCTTATTGCATCTACCTATTCAAATTTGTCCAGTGTTCGTTGTGTTGTCGACCCTATTGCACAATGCAGCCTATAGTGTAAACTGCAGTCGGAAAAGCGACCCAGCTTTAGCTGCTTTTAAAAAATTTTAGACCAGTATTTTCGAACACCTATTCTGGGCAAGACCGGATATTCCAAACCTCCATATATATTGGTCCGAACAGATGCGAGTAATTTCGGCTTGGGAGCAATGCAGTACTTGGCTGATGCGAGTACGGATACGAAATGGGAAGGCAAATCTCCGGTCCCTGAAAAAAAATGCCGTGCTGAAGGAGTCTTTTAGGTCGTTTGGGCCATACCGAAAGGTAGAAAGATATCAATTGGAGCTACGGCGTCATAATCCAGACACAACGCAGAAACACCGTCGCTTTTCTAAGAAAAGCGAACGAGGAAGAAGAAAAAGAAACATCTGTGATTTTTCAATCATGTTACAATCATTCGACTTGAAATTACCTAATCGTCCAGGATCTGACATATCCTGTTGCCACTTCATTATCAAAGTAAAACCGTCAGCAACTTGAAAACTAAATCAAATGCTTAACAATGGGAATTATTGAATACATTAATTCCTTCATACTCTTCGGACGTGCTTTTCTTCGTATCATGCAAGTCGTTTTTCATGTCAAACCAAAGGCAATATATTAGCATTTTTTCGTGACTTCCTTGATTGGGTACCGAAGATTCAATGAACGTTTGAAAAAAATCGACCAACATATTTCGGATGCGGACTTTTTCGACATCCACTACTTGGCGATCTACTTGCAATTCGTTTATCTACTGCTATGTTCTTTGACTGACAAAGAAGATTAAATAGATCTAACTAAGGGACATTACTGGCAAATTTTTGAATATCAGATCAAGCCAAACCTATTTAACTGCGTTTCGAAATTTCACACAGGATTACCACCAGTCAAAACATGTTATGCCTTTTGGGCTCATGTACATTCTTACTTCTGCTACATTCATTTGCATGATGCATAAAATCTTGATCTCATAGAGATCACACAATGACTACTTTACGTTGGTGAATTTCTGCTTATTATGTTCCTCTTTTAAGGAACATTTTGTGGGACTCAGTCGGTTAGATACTTCGTGTCTACGAGTGAGAAAAATGAACGTCTGACTGCAAGACCTAGTTTACGTTGGTCCAGATTACTTGCTTAAAATTCGTTACAGGCTTTTCTTGGTCATACTATTGTGGTTCTAGAAAGATCAACTGTCTGGCTATACCTCAAACATGTATCTAAGATCCTTAACTTAGCCGACATTCCGTATACAAAGAAACGAATGTCAAGAGTTCTTTAGGTTAGTTTGCTGGGATTAGTCCCACAACAGTAAACGTAAGCAGGAAATTTACCAAATTGGTCCAGTGTTACGTCTGTGTTGTCGTCACCATTTATTGCGCAAGGAATGCCTATGAAGGTAAATGGTCGGAAAATTGTCAGTTAGCTTTTATAAAAAAAATTTAGATCGTATTTAGCGAATCAAGGAAACTCAATTCTGAGGCAAACCGGTTAATGCCAAAATAGTGTGGTATAAATTCTCCGAATGATGCGAGTTTTCACTTGGGAGCCAGTCTACTATACTTTGAACATGATGGAAATATTACATCCCACGCTGTATATCTCCAGAAATTTTTAACTGAAAACTGAAAAAGTTAAATATGTTATCGACAAGGAACCGTGTTTGGGCCATAAAATTAGAATGATACTTACTTGGAGCACCATTCATAATCCCAGACCAACCAAAAAGCACTCTGGACACACTATCGAGAAGAAAAGCCGATCTCGAAGCTCCCAGATAATACTGCCCGTTTATCCAGTTTCTCAGTTACAACTCATTCGATCTTCGAAATTCAACCAATTCCAGGATCTGACAATGTGGTTGCGGAACGTATCGTTATCAGAAACTACGTCAGCAATATTTGAACAAAACTAAATATTGCTCAAGCAAATGGAAATGAATTCATTACAGTTCAGTCGAGACGTTCTTTTCTTAGCGTACAAATAAATAATAATAATAATGCAAGTCGTCTTTAAGCGTCAAAACGGCCATAAGGCAGAAACCAGTGCTCTCCAGGTTGTTCGTTGTGACGCCACTCCTCTTAGCTCTTGCACATTATTTAGGCCCAACGTTCTTCCTTCTCTTATTATTGTTCTTCTGAGTGTTTCTTTTGGTCTTCCTTTTTTCCGCTTACCCTCATGAACCCAATTGAGCGCCTGTAGTGGTATTCTGTTGTTTTGCATTCGTAGACACATTACCGATATAGTGATCATCGACACAGTCCTTATATGTCGGCGACATATTTCTGAATATCTAAGTCACTCCTCTCTATTTGTCGATTAGTCTTGAATTCTTTCCAACTGAGTTATGAGATTCACCGTAAGACATGAGTTCTCGAATGTATTCATCTTTTCTCCAATGTTTTTGTTATTTTCCAACTCTCACAGCCGTATGTTAACACTGAGATAACATTTGAATTAAACAGACGAAGCTTGGTATGTATATTCAATGATCGTAATTTCCAAATGTTAGATAATCTATTGAAGGCGCTAGCTGCCAAAGCAATTCTAGTATGGATTTCTCTTGTTGTGTCACCATCCTGAGTCATTTTACTGCCTAAATAATTGAAACTTTCAACTTTCTTAGTTTTTCCCCGTTCAAGATGATATCAAAGGTCTCGTTAGAAAAGTTCATAGCTTTAGTTTTAGAGGCATTTATTTGGAGACCAATTTTAACCGAGAGATGACACAAATTATTTATTGCTTCTTGGGATTGTCTTGGTGTTGAACTTAAGAATGCTACATCATCTGCGAAATCCAGGTCCCCCAGGAATTTTCCATTTGTCCATTTTATACCCAATTGTTCATTGTGGGTATAGTTTTCTCATAACCCAATCAATAGCTATTCCAAAAAGTAGTGGTGACATAATACAGCCTTGTTTCACCCCTGTTTTTCTACTGTAAACCATTCTGTATTCCCTTTATTTGTTCTAACACAACATCTTGCATTGTCATATAGCGCTTTGATTATATTCACATATTTTGTTGGAAAACCATAGATTGTAAGTATCTTCCACAATGATGGGCGGTGTAGACTATCAAAGGCTTTTTTGAAAATCGACGAAGGTGATAATAAGTGGCGATTGCCTTTCCACTGATTCTTCTTCTATAATTGTTCTTAGTGTGAATATTTGATCAATACATGATCGTTTCGGCCTGAAACCCGCTTGTTCTTCTCTGATCTTTTCGTCAGCATGCAATTTCAGTCTTTCTAACATCATGCAACATAATAATTTTCCAGGTACTGATAATAGAGATATACCACGCCAGTTATTACAGTCTGATAGATCACCTTTCTTCGGTAACTTTACAATAATACTGTCTTTCCATTGTTGTGGTGGTTGTTCTTCTCTCCATACTTCATTTATAATATCTAAAATTCTCAAGAGGTTGTTGTCATTAACTGCTTTAATCATTTCCCCTGAAATTTCGTCAACTCCAGCAGCTTTAAAATTTTTTAATCTTTTAACGGCTTGTTTGATCTCGTCCAGCGTGAATTCATCGCAAGTTATTGGCAAGGTGGTTGTGGATGTTCCATTATTAAAATCAGGTGTTACTGTTGGTGGTGGTCTGTTTAGCACCTCCATGAAGTGCTCAGCCCATCTCTTCATTTGTTCTTTTTCTGTTGGTATTGAATTCCCTACAAAGCACCCAAGTAAAAAATCATCTCATAACTTTAAACGTGCTTACTAGAGTGTCTATAAAAAATCAGACCCGTACGTAAGAATCCCAAACACTTAACTCCTACTCAAAAACATGACTTAACAGTACTCTATTTGAACAGAGATAAACATTGGATTGTTTCCATGAATGTCTATCACTTGATTTGGTGCAATCTACATGCACTTGCTGATCGAACATTGATTAAACTGCCCTACAAGTATACCTTTCATGGATTCTATTGACATATCAAGATTCGACAGAGCCGAATAAACACTCGGAACGATTTCAATCACACTGACTATTTTAACAGTCGAAGAAAAAAAAAAATAATAATAACACTAAATAAGTCATAATCGGACCGTGTGATGTTCTTCACTTTACGGAGGATTTTGCCTGCAATTGTGTACTATTGGACAGTAGTTTGATGTATGTAACCATGATATTGCATTAATTGATTAAGGTTAGAACTTTAAATTATTAATATTTTACTTAATCTTATTATTATATTTAGGTGTTATAATTAATTAATATTTCTCATCATTTTATTTCTTTACAAATAGACATAACTTTATAATTAATTTTGGTAATAGGGTAAGGGAGATAACCCATTTTTAATTTTCTTTATTACATGATAATCATACTTTTTTCCCTTCTTTTGCATATATGTATTCTTACTAATCTGTTTTCTTCTTGTTTTCCTTTTCTATTTGTCTCCGCACTAATTGTTATTAGCATTTGACATGATATTACATGACATTATTTACTTCACATTTCTTTTACAAACATCTGCACCATGATTTAATTAAAATACAATTTAGTTTAAACATTAATACATAATTCGTAGTTAAACTTAGTAAACTATTATATATTATATTGACTGTCGACGATTATATTTCGTTAGTAAGTTAATTTTTCCATTATATGACATACCATGATTAGGACAACGACCTCAGACACTGTTTATTGTAAACATCTTTGGCCGTATATCCAATTATTTTAAATTTTTCGCGATTCTTTTGTTTATATTAAATGCGATGTGAACTTGTTATAATAATGTTGAAAATAATCATTACATGATTTTTTTCACCCCATCGGGCAAGGATTTTGTTAAAGAAGATTATTATGTATTTTTTCATGTTGGCCTCACTTAGTTCTGTTAGCAGTTTAATCTATGCGGTAGCATTTCTATCTGGAGTCAACATGATATGTTTTGCACTATTAGTAATTGTAAATGAACGCGATAATAGGTTGAGGTTTCTAAGCAATGATGACGTAATGAGGTGTCGCGCTAATTGATTAAAACGGTCGATCTTGACCTTTCGTTACATGAATCCGTCAAAGCAAGACGTGATGTATTTCGCTCCTATGCGAATTGAAGTTTATGATATTCTCCTACGTGGCTTGGTTATTCGAAGGTCGCCACAAGTATTTCTTTAAGATGCCGAACGCAAGTATATAAGTTCGAGGATAATTTTTAAGAGGAGTCTCTTTTCTCGGGAGCTATCAAACATAATTTTAATCTCCATATTCTGGTTATCGCTACTTGGATGTTCCGGATGCCGGCATCTTCAGTATATAGGCCAGAGTATGTGACGATACGTAAAGGACAGTAGGAGACGCATGTTGATGCATGTATTAATAATATGCCATGTACTTTTAATTGTGCAATAAATACGCTTATTATTGTAGACCCAAACCAGGCGTTTTTTGGAGCTAATGTATAACATCATCTTCTTGATCACCCAAACCATTCGTGAACACAGCACGATTGCACATATGCACATATTTTCATCAGTTCTTTCAAACTATAAATAATGATATAAAAAGTAACGCAGCACTAATGGTGAAGAGAAGAAAGTCTTTATGCAGTACCAACCAAAGGTGCTGAAGTAAGAGACTGTAATGAACTGAGCGCTGAGGCAACCCATTGAGTCAAAAAACGCCAACATCAAACCCAGAAGACCAGCACATCTTCCTAAAGATGAGTAACAAACATCTATTGAGAAGCGAAACATACAACTTCACAAACTTTTGAACCAAGTGATGAAACTTGCCAAATATAACACTAAATGTGCAATAATACCAGTGTAACTGTTATTCTGTGTAGTGGGATTCTATTTGTTTTATTTTCCTTTTGAAAATTCTATTTAAATTTTAATAACTAAACCAACCGTGTCTGCTTTACTTTGTAACTTGTCAGATGTATGATTGTTGTCTTCAATGTGGTAATAAGTTTAAGATAAATTCTTTATTCTTTTAGCTGGGTATGCCGTAAAATAATTGTAAATGAGATAACAATTAAATCAATCAGGGAAGGGATAGAAGTGTGACTAGGATACCAATCCCCTGTCTCTATTTAATCAATCAAGAGAGAGATACAGATTACCTTTCTATTTAATATTCCTTTTCAGTTTCACAACGTGAACTATCCTGATCGAGAGAAAAGGGTTCTTTGATGTGTCTGCAGATATCAGGCATTCTTAATATAATAGCCCTTGATTCTCTCACAGAATCTGTTGCTTTCACTCTTTCATTATCTCACTGAAATCTTTTCGTCACAATCATCATCATTTTCCTTTGCAATTGTTAGAGAACATGGAACCACCACTGTAGCTGGTCTTCTTGCAGGAAGCCAGCACCAAGCAGTCACGTGATCTCTCAGCAGTGATTGCTATGGCTGTTTGTTTTACATGATGAGATTTCCAACCCCATTCACAACCTTACATTAGTCGCCCTGTACGACATGCTTGATGACGTTGTTGTCCTATTCTTTGTCTCATCAGAGACGCCCCTGCAACCATATGGGGCAATCTATATTCGCAGTTCATTATATGCCTTACTTGGTTCATGGTTCGATCCTCGGTTGAGGTGGGATTTTTTAGACTGCAAACGGCTCCGAGGTCGACTCAGCCTCATGAATTGGGTACCAGAGCAACTCTGGGAAGGTTAAGGCGGCCGGCATGATACTGACCACATCACCCCTAGTGTGCCGATGGTCAAGAAAATATGGGTCTAACACCATATTCCCAATATGCCTCAATGGGAGTGTAACAGGGTGCTTTACTTAATTTACCTATTAGTGTGGTGGGTTTTGATGTTAAAAAGTTAAGTATTAATTGTCTACAGATGTGAGGTCAGCTATGCAAGTCCCTGAGTCTAATTGCTGATGAAGTTGTTCTCAGGGTACCTGTCTGCTACCACCCTATGACCTCAATCTGCTTTATATTTTGAACCTAATTATATGTTATGGTGTCTGTATGTTATCTGGCTAGGTGTCTAGGGTAATATGCAATGTAATGGTAATAAAATGACAACAACTACACTTATAACTTAATGAACAAGTAATTAAACAAGTCACTGGGTAAATTTTGAATTATACAATTTTTTACAATTTATTTTCCTGTATCTCAATTGCTGGGATACAGCAATGTTTAAAACTTCAAAATATAAGGCAATTTATTTACAACAAAGTAATTTAAAACAACACTGTGTCTGTTAATATTAATCTAATATTGTTTCTGACTGGAAGTGTTCTGATGAAGCAATAACTCCTATGAATGGACACGCTTCTGTGGAACGACTTGTATCATCATGTCAAGAATACTGACTGATATAATAATGATGGAGAGTATGGTTAAATGAACTAACACACGCCCGTGGACAATTGGGCTTAACTTTAGTTCCAGGAACCCTTGTGATGTCCTTCTAGCAAACACCTTCTTCACGACTGCCACGTCTGAACTCTACTTCAGAACTTGTTAGAATTAAGGCAAACAGGTAATTTGCCTCGAGTTTGCAGCTTCAGGAGTACGTATATTTTGTATGTGCCTCACTGATTGTTTCAAGATGGAACCCTGAAATCAGAGGATTAAGGCATCCTCAGTACATCATACACCTATCTCCATCTCTAAACAATTAAACATTATCATCAGTTTCAAGATCAGTGAAGTTGCTAAATAAATAGCTATCGTTCCTATCTGATTTGGTGCCCTATTCATCATCAGGTAATCTTCAAACATCCGTTTGATACCTTCCTTGTCATAGAAGAAATTATAGTTATTTATATAAAGTCATGTGCAAACACTGTGACTTACTGAAGATGGCCAGTGGTTTTCTGGTCTTACATCATAATAATATCATATTTTATTTCCAACTATGTCTTTTCATTCACTCCCACAGTTTAAGTAAGCCTGTCTGGCTTTAATACAAGGTGATAATCTTTCCTAATAACATTTGTGGCATGACACAAAGGTTTAGTTTGGCGCCTCTCTTGTGGTGCCTCTACGCATCAAATATACATACACATTCAATAATACAGATACATATCAATAACAATAATGGTTATATAAATGTTTATCTTACCGCATCAATGAAATATTACACAATAAGTATGTTAACCGGCGATCAATGGTCACATTTAGATCGCCCCTGATGCAGAAATGCGAAGGTATGTTTTCAGGCACTCGTAAGAAATAAAGAAGAAGAACACTTGGACAACAGAAAAACAACAGACGTGAGTGGCTTACCCAGGGTTCGAACCCCGTACCTTCCGTACGACAACTCCGCCTAGCTATACAAGCGAATCACACTGACCCCACGGCCAGCTAGGCATCCCCAAAAAAGGATGCTTTACTGACAAGTCATCAGTGCGAAACACAAGATAACACCGGAAGTATACAGTGGGCAACTCAGCCCATTAATGACGCAATCACTTCTGTTGTTCCTCTATACAGCAGTATATGTCAGTCCAAACAAGACAAAGACCTTGATACTGTGTCCAGTAAATGATAGAAGACTTAAGGACAGTAGTATAGAACAGAGGGTAGGTTTCTGGTATTGTATAAACATTAATAACACATAAGGAAGGGAAACCCGAGGCCTGTAAACAGTAAATTAATATTAGACAAACATAAAGGTATGTTTTCAGGCACTCGTAAGAAATAAAGAAGTAGAACACTTGGACAACAGAAAAACAACAGACGTGAGTGGCTTACCCAGGGTTCGAACCCCGTACCTTCCGTACGACAACTCCGCCTAGCTATACAAGCGAATCACACTGACCCCACGGCCAGCTAGGCATCCCCAAAAAAGGATGCTTTACTGACTAGTCATCAGTGCGAAACACAAGATAACACCGGAAGTATACAGTGGGCAACTCAGCCCATTAATGACGCAATCACTTCTGTTGTTCCTCTATACAGCAGTATATGTCAGTCCAAACAAGACAAAGACCTTGATACTGTGTCCTTAAGGACAGTAGTATAGAACAGAGGGTAGGTTTCTGGTATTGTATAAACATTAATAACACATAAGGAAGGGAAACCCGAGGCCTGTAAACAGTAAATTAATATTAGACAAACATAAAGGTATGTTTTCAGGCACTCGTAAGAAATAAAGAAGTAGAACACTTGGACAACAGAAAAAACAACAGACGTGAGTGGCTTACCCAGGGTTCGAACCCCGTACCTTCCGTACGACAACTCCGCCTAGCTATACAAGCGAATCACACTGACCCCACGGCCAGCTAGGCATCCCCAAAAAAGGATGCTTTACTGTTATCTTGTGTTTCGCACTGATGACTAGTCAGTAAAGCATCCTTTTTTGGGGATGCCTAGCTGGCCGTGGGGTCAGTGTGATTCGCTTGTATAGCTAGGCGGAGTTGTCGTACGGAAGGTACGGGGTTCGAACCCTGGGTAAGCCACGCACGTCTGTTGTTTTTCTGTTGTCCAAGTGTTCTACTTCTTTATTTCTTACGAGTGCCTGAAAACATACCTTTATGTTTGTCTAATATTAATTTACTGTTTACAGGCCTCGGGTTTCCCTTCCTTATGTGTTATTAATGTTTATACAATACCAGAAACCTACCCTCTGTTCTATACTACTGTCCTTAAGTCTTCTATCATTTACTGGACACAGTATCAAGGTCTTTGTCTTGTTTGGACTGACATATACTGCTGTATAGAGGAACAACAGAAGTGATTGCGTCATTAATGGGCTGAGTTGCCCACTGAATACTTCCGGTGTTATCTTGTGTTTCGCACTGATGACTAGTCAGTAAAGCATCCTTTTTTGGGGATGCCTAGCTGGCCGTGGGGTCAGTGTGATTCGTTTGTATAGCTAGGCGGAGTTGTCGTACGGAAGGTACGGGGTTCGAACCCTGGGTAAGCCACTCACGTCTGTTGTTTTTCTGTTGTCCAAGTGTTCTACTTCTTTATTTCTTACGAGTGCCTGAAAACATACCTTTATGTTTGTCTAATATTAATTTACTGTTTACAGGCCTCGGGTTTCCCTTCCTTATGTGTTATTAATGTTTATACAATACCAGAAACCTACCCTCTGTTCTATACTACTGTCCTTAAGTCTTCTATCATTTACTGGACACAGTATCAAGGTCTTTGCCTTGTTTGGACTGACATATACTGCTGTATAGAGGAACAACAGAAGTGATTGCGTCATTAATGGGCTGAGTTGCCCACTGTATACTTCCGGTGTTATCTTGTGTTTCGCACTGATGACTAGTCAGTAAAGCATCCTTTTTTGGGGATGCCTAGCTGGCCGTGGGGTCAGTGTGATTCGCTTGTATAGCTAGGCGGAGTTGTCGTACGGAAGAAACGGGGTTCGAACCCTGGGTAAGCCACTCACGTCTGTTGTTTTTCTGTTGTCCAAGTGTTCTACTTCTTTATTTCTTACGAGTGCCTGAAAACATACCTTTATGTTTGTCTAATATTAATTTACTGTTTACAGGCCTCGGGTTTCCCTTCCTTATGTGTTATTAATGTTTATACAATACCAGAAACCTACCCTCTGTTCTATACTACTGTCCTTAAGTCTTCTATCATTTACTGGACACAGTATCAAGGTCTTTGTCGTGTTTGGACTGACATATACTGCTGTATAGAGGAAGAACAGAAGTGATTGCGTCATTAATGGGCTGAGTTGCCCACTGTATACTTCCGGTGTTATCTTGTGTTTCGCACTGATGACTAGTCAGTAAAGCATCCTTTTTAGGGGATGCCTAGCTGGCCGTGGGGTCAGTGTGATTCGCTTGTATAGCTAGGCGGAGTTGTCGTACGGAAGGTACGGGGTTCGAACCCTGGGTAAGCCACTCACGTCTGTTGTTTTTCTGTTGTCCAAGTGTTCTACTTCTTTATTTCTTACGAGTGCCTGAAAACATACCTTTATGTTTGTCTAATATTAATTTACTGTTTACAGGCCTCGGGTTTCCCTTCCTTATGTGTTATTAATGTTTAGAACAGCGAAGGCACTGGTCATGTATTCCTTGCTTCTGATGCTAACACTACTTGTGAGATTTAAATCTTCGAGTGGCAACTAACGCTTGTTTCAAATCGTTTTTATTATTACCGTTAGTCTATTCTACCACAGCCAATCGAATTATGTTATGCCCACTAGCCTCTTTTTTTTCAAAAATAAATTACACTTTCAAAAATGTAACGTCTTCCCCCCCCCCCCTTTTTTCCTACCCTTCTCACTTTCAGTATCACACTGCATAAGCTTTTTTTTTTCAAATATTCCTCCATGCAAAACCCCCACTTACATTTTATCTCTCTATTGCTGGTACGCGTTTTGCCTAATGCAAAACGGTTTCGTAGATTTAAATTGTCACTACGGGTAGGAGACCAAGCGGTGCGATTTTTCTCTCATTCAATAGCAGATACTACTGCTTTCTTTAACGTTACTTTTTTGGGGAAAAAATATGTCATAGCAACCGGTTTCCAAGGCCTAGTAGCTTTTTTCAAACTACTAACCTCTCATTCGTTTCATGTTACACTAAGCAAGTCCTGTGACGTCACACTGTCGCATGTCGTTCTACTACTAGAGTCAAACCAACGCTTGTCAAGGTTGCATTTTTCCGTCTCTCATTTCACCCCTCCGTTTCTTTATTCTATCATTCCGTTTGAAACTAACTATGCATTTCGGTCTGTCAAAAGGCTTTTATTTTAGAGGCATTGGGTATTGCGGGGAGAGGAAAAGCTAACAGTTTTTGTGTATCGTTTACTATGGCGTTACTGCTTGTTAGAACCAACACGACTGCTGGCGATGGTGACGATGTTGAACACAACTCCCTATTTTATCTCTATAGTTCTGAATTTATAAGCAGTAATATTTTATCTATTTTATCTATATCAGGGATCTTACTACATATCTCCCCACTTTAGAACATGCTTTCTGAAGCAAGTTTATAATCCGTGATACACATAGATCAAATTGCTCTCTAGTCTTTTTGAATGTTCTGATTTTCGTCATAAGGGTGCCTACTCAAGAAATCTGCCCCCACATTTTGCGAACCAGGAATGTATTCAATAGTAAACGAATAAGGTTGGATGAGCAACGACCACCTCAATTAACGAGCATTTCCATGTTTGGCCTGTGCCAAAAATACTAACGGCTGATGATCTGTTTGTACCACAAATGTTCTTCCATAAAGATAGATCTGGAACTTCTTTATAGCCCAGACTAAAGCTAGACATTCTTTTTCACTTGTTGAATAGTTTTGTTCCGCTTTGTTTAGTTTGCGGCTGGCATAAGCCACTGTGTTCAATTCTCCATCTGGTGAAGGGGACCTTTGTAACAATGTGGCCCCTAATCCCACGTTACTTGCGTCCGTTTTTACCACAAATTCCTGACTCAGATCAGGTAATTTCAATATAGGCTTACTAGTGAGTTTTTCCTTTAACTCATTATATGACAACTCGCACTGTGCCGACCAATTAATTTTATCAGGTTGTCCCTTACGCGTTAAATCCGTCAGAGGAGCACATATAGAGTTAAAATTTTTTATGTACTTTTGGTAAAACCCACACAGTGACACAAAGGATCGCACATCTGGAGTCTGGGGTCTCGGTGCTCTCTGCAATTTCTCCAGGTTCTTGGGGTCAGGCTACCCTGATGTACCGTATGTCCCAAGAATTCCAACTCTTTGCATCCAATACAAAATTTTGTTGGTCTGGCGGTCAAGCTTGCCTCTCTGAGTCTATCGAATAGCATATCCAAAGAGTTAATATGTTCTTCAAATGTTTCAGTCGCGATGATGATATCATCCATGAAATTCGTAATGCATGGATTTTTCAGGGGATCCAACAATTGTCGCATCATCCTCGAAAACACAATCGGGGCATTTTTCAACCCAAACGGCAACATGTTGAATTCATAATGACCTTCCGAGGTGCTAAAGGCTAAATAAGGTAGAACCTCAGGCTTTACTGGAATCTGATAATAGCCTTTGCTAAGATCCACCTTATAAAAATATGTTGCCTTGTTCAGCCTGGCAAATAGTTGATTTGTATCAGGTAATGGATCCACCTGTCTTTCTGTGGCAGCATTCAGTTTCCTGTAATCTATACACAGTCTATGTTCCCCAGATGGTTTCCTCAACAAAACCACACTAGAGCTATAAGGAGATTCACTTCTTTTAACAAGTAATCTATCTCCTCTTTCAAAGCTTTTTCTTTTGCGAATGGGATAGAATAGGCTCTCATACAGAAGGGTGTTGGGTCTAATAGTTTCATGTCATATTCCAACCAATTGGTGTGCCCAGGTTTGTCCGTTAACACGTCCGTATGATGTTCCAGAACCTTTTGAATCCTCTCCCTCTGATTTTTCGTCAAGTGTTTACTGACTTTAACCTGTCCAGGTGTTTCACAGGGTTTTAGGGGGTATTCGTGAGAGGCGAGTGGTTCTTTTTTCATCTCTGTTGCGATAGCCAAGATCATTAAATGTGTCCCTTCCTGGTTTTGTCTATCCAGATACTTCTTTAGGAGGTTCACATGATAGATTTTTTCTTTCCCTTTCTTATCTATCTTATAATTAGTTCTAGACACCTTTTCTAGAACCGTGTATGGACCTTGCCATCCAATTTGCAATTTGTTACTGCTGCCGGGTAGTAGAAGAAGCACCTTCTCTCCCACAGCTAGTTCCCTATCCTTCGCTTTCTTATTATAGTATGCAGCATGTTTCTTCCTGGCTTGTCTTAAATTATCATTAGCGAGTTTCCAGCCAGCTTTGAGACGAGTGGTCAGCTCGTTCACATACTGATATGATGAGGTAACAGTCTCTTCTGCCTTCTCATCTGTCCACGTCCTCAATAAGGCTTCCAATGGACCTTTGATGGGTCTGCCAAATAACCTTGTTGTCTGTTATTTGGCCTGCTATTTGGCGGACCTAATTTTCATGGCACCGGTAATTATCATGTAATTGGGAGTATGGTGGTGGTGACTTTTTCTTCCTTTTGTCATCACACAAGAACCGTCCACTACCAATTCTTTTCTTCGGGTTTTCTCCCCGCAGTTTCAGTTTCAAAGTGAGAGAACTTCGCTCTCTTTCATGTTCCTCCAGTTCCCGGTTTTCCGACCAAGGGATTGTCGGGTGGAACTGGGTTGAAGTCACTTTTTTGCGCAAACCGCATAGTGGCCATTTTACTTGGTTTATGTGAAGACTGTGTGTGAAAAGGAGTCCTCCTATCCACCGTGTCTACCTTATCATGTTTATTTTTATTGTCAGGCCTAAGTTTGCCCCGTGGCGTTTCTAGGTCCTGTTCATTTTTCCAACGTGTGGGTGTTCCCTTGTGGCATTGGTCGCAGGCCTCCACAAATTCTGCAACTTCTGCAGCTACGTCTGGCCAATAAAATTTTTGAGAAACTCTTTGGCAGGTGGTACCTATTTTCTCGTGTCCACCGTCAGTTCCAACATGTGATCTTTTTATCACTTTCTCCCTATATGAAGTGGTAAGTACCAGCTGTCCGTGACCATTGGATCCAGTTCCAGCCTTCCTATAGATCAGTTTATTCTTCATATAGTAGTCTCCTTTGTTTGGAGGTGTATGGCATTTAGGCAATTTCTTGATACACGGCTTGAGTGACCTATCCTCAGCCTGTGCCTTCCTTATCTCCCCTGGATGAGTATTTATTGGATTATCCTCCTCCTTCCTTGACTGTGACCTGGTCTGTACTGTTGCCATGACCACAGGTTTTTTAGGATTTCCCAAGAAAACGTACTTACATCCCAATATCAGAGGGTAGATTGGTTCGTTTATCACTGCTGCTCTAATCACTCCTTCCACATAGCGAGTTTTTACACTTATTCTGGCAATGGGAAGTATCATGGCTTCTACGTCCTTGGTTGCCCCTTAGATCTCCACTGTTTCCGTGGTGTATTGATCTGGGTGCACCAGGTGAGAGCTCACGACTGAGTCAAAATCCAATCCTGTATCATAAAGGCACCTAATGGTGGCCCCATTGCATACAACATCTTCACAAACTGGGGGTGATAAGGTTCCTGCTGTCAAGTAGGTTTGTCCTTTAATCCCTTGTTCCCCGTTTTCTTGGCAGCGAAGTGAGGAGGTCTCTTTTTACATTCTTTGGTGTCATGAGTGTCCATCTTACACCATGTACACCTTTTCCTTTCTTGGTTGAAAGGTTTCCTTTCATTGAATTGCGGGTTCCTGTCACGTTTGTCATACCTTGGCCTATCATAGTTGGGTTTACCTTTGTTGTATTTGTCCTTATTTTCAAATCTATTTTGGGTTTGGTTTTGGGGGCCTTTATTCTGGTCTAATTGCTTCTTCTTCATGCCTGCTATCTCAGACTGGGCTGCCTGATATCGTTCAGTCACATTTAAGATCTCCCCCAGTCTCTCAGCACCCTGTTTCGGGAGAAATTTTCTCAGGTCTGGAGCTATGGACTCTCTCAACTGCTCCATCATAATCATTTCCTTCAAATCTTGGGTTTTCCCCAGAGCAGTCCATTTCTCCAAGTATGTATCTAGGCGTGCAGAGAACTGGTGGTAAGTCTCCCCAGTGAGTAGTCTAGCATTTCTAAATTTCTTTCGGTAAAATTCACTATTCTTTTCATACCTAATCAGGAGAGCCTGTTTTAGAATGTCAAAGTCTTCCTGATTTTCCTTACTCAACTTTGAATATACCTCATACGAGTTTCCCCTAAGCCCCTGGGATACTTTCAGACTACACTTTTCTTTTTCCAGCCCATACGTTGTAGCTAGTGTCTCAAATCTACTTAAAAATGACTCTATGTCATCATCTTTTTCGACAAAAGGGTCTAAATGAAAACTCATGGCTGAGTTGGAGGCCACCTGGCTTGCAGCAGAGTCGGAGGTGGATGGGCTGTTACCATTTTCAGGAGCATGGCCTTGCAACTCTAACTCCCTTAGTCGTAGCTCATGTTCCCTCTGTAATCGTTTTTCCTCCTTTCAGCCTCCATCTGTAAACGTAATCGTTTTTCCTCATTTTCAGCCTCCATCTGTAATCGTAATCGTTTTTCCTCCTTTTCAGCCTCCAATCTCTTGTCTTCCCTTTCTGCCTCCAATTTCTTGTCTTCCCTTTTTGCCTCCAATCTCTTGGCTTCCCTTTCTGCCTCCAATCTCTTCTCCTCCAACTGCAACCTTTTTATTTCCGCCTCCCTATCAGCTTCTAATTTCTTAGCTTCCCAAGCATCTTCTAATAAAATTCTTTTCTCCTCTGCTAATCTATCAGCCTCTAATTTCCTTTCTTCGGCTAACCTCCTATCTTCCCGTTCAATAAACGTATCACATTCTGCTGTTACGTATGCAATCAGACCTTGCCCCTCCATTTCCTTCGCAGCCTGCATAGCAGCCGATCAAAATTTGGCCACGTCTGCCATCCTATTGCTAGTACTAAATATGATTAACTAATCAAAACAACCAACAAATATTTCTAATTAACACAATTACAATGGGCAGTGATAGTGCACCTAACTCTCCACACTTATTTACTTTTACAATTTTGAAATCCCGGACGAGCGCCCAATATATGTGGTGGGTTTTGATGTTAAAAAGTTAAGTATTAGTTGTCTACAGATGTGAGGTCAGCTATGCAAGTCCCTGAGTCTAATTGTTGATAAAGTTGTTCTCAGGGTACCTGTCTGCTACCACCCTATGACCTCAATCTGCTTTATATTTTGAACCTAATTATATGTTATGGTGTCTGTATGTTATCTGGCTAGGTGTCTAGGGTAATATGCAATGTAATGGTAATAAAATGACAACAACTACACCTATAACTTAATGAACAAGTAATTAAACAAGTCACTGGGTAAATTTTGAATTATACAATTTTTTACAATTTATTTTCCTGTATCTCAATTGCTGGGATACAGCAATGTTTAAAACTTCAAAATATAAGGCAATTTATTTACAGCAAAGTAATTTAAAACAACACTGTGTCTGTTAATATTAATCTAATATTGTTTCTGACTGGAAGTGTTCTGATGAAGCAATAACTCCTATGAATGGACACGCTTCTGTGGAACGACTTGTATCATCATGTCAAGAATACTGACTGATATAATAATGATGGAGAGTATGGTTAAATGAACTAACACACGCCCGTGGACAATTGGGCTTAACTTTAGTTCCAGGAACCCTTGTGATGTCCTTCTAGCAAACATCTTCTTCACAACTGCCACGTCTGAACTCTACTTCAGAACTTGTTAGAATTAAGGCAAACAGGTAATTTGCCTCGAGCTTGCAGCTTCAGGAGTACGTATATTTTGTATGTGGCTCACTGATTGTTTCAAGATGGAACCCTGAAATCAGAGGATTAAGGCATCCTCAGTACATCATACACCTATCTCCATCTCTAAACAATTAAACATTATCATCAGTTTCAAGATCAGTGAAGTTGCTAAATAAATAGCTATCGTTCCTATCTGATTTGGTGCCCTATTCATCATCAGGTAATCTTCAAACATCCGTTTGATACCTTCCATGTCATAGAAGAAATTATAGTTATTTATATAAAGTCATGTGCAAACACTGTGACTTACTGAAGACGGTCAGTGGTTTTCTGGTCTTACATCATAATAATATCATATTTTATTTCCAACTATGTCTTTTCATTCACTCCCACAGTTTAAGTAAGCCTGTCTGGCTTTAATACAAGGTGATAATCTTTCCTAATAACATTTGTGGCATGACACAAAGGTTTAGTTTGGCGCCTCTCTGTTGATCCCTCTACGCATCAAATATATCAGAATCTTTATTCTCCATAAAATACATTAATATTTACAGACATGATATAATAGATACAACATGGCAAATAGGAGAATCATTAGAATTTACATAAAGTGTTGAAGACGTCTCAAGTAGTTATATGTGGGTGTTTTTACATCGAACCTTCGTTTTACACATACATAAAAAAATTTTAAGCTTTCTAAAAGACATTGGCATATAATGATATGGTATACCCTGCCAAAAATGAGAATTATTGAAATTTACAAAATGTGTGAGGAATACCATTCAAGTAGAGCAATATGGTTGTTTTTACATGGAGGTTTTATCAGAATTTTGTTTGACATAAAAAAAAAAACTTTGACCGCTAGTGGAGTGAGATATTAAATATAGCATCAAATACAATAGTCGTATGGTATAGTATACAGAGGAGCACAATTGAGTTTAGACTGTGTGGAAAACATCCCAGCAATTCAAAATGGGTGTTTTTTACATCGAAGTTTCCATATTCTGTAAGAACCTATAATTGCACTAATACTGACATATTTACATAAAACCTTTGCTTCAAATTTCCGCAACCCTAGCGACATTAATATTCAATAATACAGATACATATCAATAACAATAATGGTTATAAAAATGTTTATCTTACCGCATCAATGAAATATTACACAATAAGTATGTTAACCGGCGATCAATGGTCACATTTAGATCGCCCCTGATGCAGAACAGCGAAGGCACTGGTCATGTATTCCTTGCTTCTGATGCTAACACTACTTGTGAGATTTAAATCTTCGAGTGGCAACTAACGCTGGTTTCAAATCGTTTTTATTATTACCGTTAGTTTATTCTACCACAGCCAATCGAATTATGTTATGCCCACTAGCCTCTTTTTTTTCAAAAATAAATTACACTTTCAAAAATGTAACGTCCCCCCCCCCCCCCCTTTTTTTTCCTACCCTTCTCACTTTCAGTATCACACTGCATAAGCTTTTTTTTTCAAATATTCCTCCATGCAAAACCCCCACTTACATTTTATCTCTCTATTGCTGGTTACGCGTTTTGCCTAATGCAAAACGGTTTCGTAGATTTAAATTGTCACTACGGGTAGGAGACCAAGCGGTGCGATTTTTCTCTCATTCAATAGCAGATACTACTGCTTTCTTTAACGTTACTTTTTTGGGGAAAAAATATGTCATAGCAACCGGTTTCCAAGGCCTAGTAGCTTTTTTCAAACTACTAACCTCTCATTCGTTTCATGTTACACTAAGCAAGTCCTGTGACGTCACACTGTCGCATGTCGTTCTATTACTAGAGTCAAACCAACGCTTGTCAAGGTTGCATTTTTCCGTCTCTCATTTCACCCCTCCGTTTCTTTATTCTATCATTCCGTTTGAAACTAACTATGCATTTCGGTCTGTCAAAAGGCTTTTATTTTAGAGGCATTGGGTATTGCGGGGAGAGGAAAAGCTAACAGTTTTTGTGTATCGTTTACTATGGCGTTACTGCTTGTTAGAACCAACACGACTGCTGGCGATGGTGACGATGTTGAACACAACTCCCTATTTTATCTCTATAGTTCTGAATTTATAAGCAGTAATATTTTATCTATTTGATCGGGGTATCAGAGATCTTACTACAATTAGTTACAAACACATACACAATGACAATAACCAGGTAAAAAGCCAGAGTTGCGTTTGGTGCTCAAGTGACTCCTCCAAGCTTTCTGTACAATGTTGGGAACTCAACATGTTTCATTACAGGGAAGATCTCTGGAAGTGTGTGGTTGATTTCAAGAGTCAATGATTGTGTAATTAGCCTCACAGACGGAGGTTTACATCCACATCTGTGTACTGTAGCATCGTGTGCTTAGCTGGTGGTCATGTAAGGATGACTTCATATTTGCCTCTATGCGTGTTTTCTTACACAATGTATGCTTTGGACTGGGACAATTGTGTTACAGTCGAGATTCTTGCGGAATAAAATAATAATTTTTTCTTGCCCGCTCCGGCGCTTCCTTGCCGCTAGCACCTAAGGCTGTAGCCCCGGTCGCCCTGCACTAAGATCAACTTTGACGCAGAGTGTAATAATCCAAATCGCCACACTACTGTTGCTGATCCGCCACATTTGTCAATTTGGCAACGTGTTGTCCATCCCTGAAATAACGTTTCACAGAACTCATGGGGGCGTGCCTTCTTCTTCTTCTTTGATCCTTAGCCGCCGACCGTCAAGTCAGTCAGTGGCCATCACACCTGGTGGCGTCTTGTAGGGCAACAACAAATTGATTCGACTTTGCTCGGACGGTGGTCATCCTTTGTACAGTGCCCCAATTCTGGTTCATTCTTTGAATCTCAGCCTCCACAGGCCTCCGCCAAGTTGTTTTTGGTCGGCCTCTCTTTCGTTTTCCTTCAGGGGTCCAAAGCATAGCTGTTCTTGTGATGGCATCGGGGTCTCTTCTGATGACATGGCCAACCCAGCTCCAGCGTCTGCCAGCTATGATGGTGTGCATGTCCTCTTGCTTGCTACGAGTAAACAGATCTTGGTTGGTGGTGGTTTTCGGGCAAAAGATTCGGAGGATTTTTCTTAGGCATGTTGTGTGAAAAGAGGACAATTTCGACATTTCCTTCTCTGTAACTCTCCAGCATTCCGCACTATAGAGAAGCACAGAAAGCACACAGCTCTGATATAATCTTAATTTTGTGCTTGTGCTGTACTGAGAGGACTTCCAGATGTTGTTTAAACCAAAAAAGGCTGTTCTTGCTTTATTCATTCTGATGTTGATGTCTTTGCTTGCTCCGCCGTCTGGTGTTACTATGCATCCTAGGTATGTGAAGGTGTCTGTCTGTTCCAGTTGCTGATTCCTTACTGATTATGACGTGAGAAATGTAAATACTGATACAGTATCTGATAGCCTTTGCTTGCCCATTTAATGCCTACCACTTGCTAAAGCCAAACCACGCAATTTCTGACTGTCTGACTAATATTCTAATCCACGCCTCTTTTGTCTACTTGACCTTACCAAACGAGCTTGCGAGCTTGTTTACAAACTCCAAAAACTGTCATTAATTCAGGGGAGCGAATCACGTTGCTTACCTGAGTTTCTCACGCGAGCTGATTTGTCAATATTATGATAACTGGCAGATAGCACGTGCAAAACAACGTGGAAGGTAACAGCTTTTAAAGTTTCTCTACATGGGGAGCAAATCCTGTGATGTCCATACACTCAGGAAAAGGTATCTCTTTGATCTCGAGAAACAGGAAAATCGCAGACCGGAGCCCGCTACATAGACTAATCTTTGTTGTCGTTAGTAGCGGCCGGCAGAAGTGAACGAGGAACCTTGATCGGGGAAATTAGTTTCCTGAATTTTTGCTATGCACGAGAAGCGCGAAAAGTAACAGCCTTCTGAGATCAAAATACGATGATACTATATAAACCGATTCTTCCTCTAAGTTCTAACCATTATCAGTTGTCGCTCAGATTCTTTTGGATAATCTAGCTCGTTATTCTAGAGCCATTGTGAAAATGTGTGAATAGCATTCCGTGGAGATTGTTCATTTCTGATTGTGGTAATAAAAATTAGCATTTACGAGATTGGATGTGTTAAGTTGACCTAATAATTCCCTGGGATTTTCTAGGCGTTAAGACTAGCGAATTAAATAACGCATAGCTATTTTTATTCCAGATGTTTTAGTTGTAATGTAGATTTAATCACCCGCTATCACACAGGAAGAGATGGTTTAGTTGACTTATAAATACACTTGGAGACTGATAATTGACGGAATAAATTCACTTCTAATTCATTAAGTGTAATTATATAAGTGACTAGTGTAATATCAGGTGGCGAAACAAATAGCTAGTAATGACAAGAGATATTTGTAGAAGTGCAATATTGGTTAAAGATTAAATAATAACTGACCAGACAGGATAAGTTAGACATAACGTGCGCTTTTTAATTTAATCAGAGATGACGGAGAGGATGAGAGATGTCTCATCCCCTTCGGTGTGTATATATATATATATATATATATATATATATATATATATATATATATATATATATATATATATATATATATATATATGTAGATATTTTTAGCAGTAAGTGTTTCATAATGTTCCTATATCCTTTAGGCAACTTGTTCAACGGCGACCAGCGTTTTGGGCCGTATCTCGACTTTTTACTGAGTGGAAGTAAAGTTGTCTTCTGTTGGCTGACGCGTCTCCAAGTTTCATTTGTGAACAGGACGGGCCACAGAGACGAACGAACATTTTAATAAGTAAAATTTTAACGGGGACTTACCAAATACCCAGATATATTTTCTTGTATTTTATCAGCCCATTGTGGTGAAATAACAATAACTGTTCTCCCGACTTCTGATAGTCGTTTTATTCCAAGAGGATATTTATCCAGACGAATCACGCTATTTCAGAATCGGCACCCACCAGAGTTAGCCGGTAGGATCTATCTAATCAATCGCATACCAACATCAGTAACAATTTGTAGCAACTAGCTGTGTCCAAATACCAGAAGTATTCGTCTTCCATTCCTTGTGGTGAACACTATATCTCGATTCTTCTAGCATTAACTAGTCAAGGTGACAATATCGATCCAGGATTACCTCACCAAACTTGGCGTCCACCTTTATCAAGTTACTGTTAAGGCTGGACTGGGGCCAAGTTTGCCACTGAAACCTGACATTACCAATATCGATAACTGTATCCAGGATAATTATACATGACTGGAAATGACACCAGATTAGGTAAGGAAAGAGAGAACGTGGCCACGTAAGAGAGAGAGAGAGAGAGATTGAATATTTTTTCTGTTAATGGAGCTTGTACCAAACTATCTTATTTGGCTTTAACAATTGTTTACTTTACGGGATAGCACGTATTAGGAATTTTGCTCACTTTACTGTCTATATAACGTAACCTATTGCTAACCTTTGACCTTTGGGGTTATTAACTTGGTTGGGTTCTTATCATCTCACCGAGGGGAGGGCATAGGCATTCTGTTAATTCTCTATACTTAATTTTGATGTATTTGGTTCTTTTTGATATTCGATGTTTTGAAGTTTAAATGATAATAAACAACAAACTAACCAAACTTTGTGTGTTGGTCAGAACCATACCCAGTAACCATAGTTTTCACGGTTGTGTGTCTTGTAGTCACATATTTGTGTGTGTGTGTGTGTGTGTGTGTGTGTGTGAGTGGTTAAACGTATATTTTACATGTATGGAGAGTAGGATTGTCTTATAATAAATTACAGTGGTACAGATAGGCTGGACTAGAGTATCTTCTCAATCCAGAGACAGATTCTACCCTTAAACCATTCACTTGTGAAATCTATTTCTTATACCTTATTTCTCACTTATTTACCACTATCACCTCTACTCAGTCAGGACCAAATAAATCTATACCTATCTGTAAAAACTTACGACACTAATATGGGCTCAGGGTTGCTCACATTGAGCGTCATGACCTCTGTCTTCTTTAGATTGAGTGCCTACTTGTCTTATATATATTTTATGTAATGGAAGCGTATTTTCCATCTGTCTATCCGCACAAAATTGTTTGACCACTTCTTGGCTACCTAGAAGTCTGAAATGTGGCATGCTGATAGCTCTTAAGATATGATGCCCTAGAAAAAAAATCAAAAATTAAATACCGGGACACCGTAATTAAACCAGATACCGTGTGCATCAAGGGAAAAAATTTATAATAATTTTTTTTTTTCCATTTTAAGGGAAAACTAGCAGCTTGTTATAAAATTTAAGATTGTATGTGGTTTATAATCTAAAAGTATCTTATTTTTTACAACACAACTTTTAAAAATGAAGCAAATAATTTTGAAATATAAAAATGCGAAACTGTGTTTAAATATTGTTGTATAATATAAGTTCACTTTAGAAAGTGGATTGTCATTATCTTAAAAATTACATTTATGCTTTGTAGTGTAAATATGTATCTGAAACAAAAGGTATTAAATTAATAAATGTATACAGGGCATGCACACATTTAAAATACTCGAACTGCAATGAGGTCGCTGTAAACATTAGTGTTTGCCACACAGTAAAAGGGACATTTTCCGAAATCGCAGATAATGTCAAGCATATCAGGGAAAAGGGGACTGGAAAGAAGAAATTGATGCCACGTGATATTTTTTACAACTGATGGATGCAGGATTGGAATTTAAGCAAGACAGATAAAAATACGACAGGCTAAATAAGAAAATAATAGGCAAAGGAGAAAGACGCATGGCTAAACGAGAAGTACAAAGACTGGAACCGCAGCATAGAAAAGACACACCACCAATAAGGGAATAACAGTGTGGTTCTGTATACGGTAAAGGTACAAACAACGGCAAATATACATATACGAAAATTAGTAGAGAGGACCACAGGAGTGTAAACAGATCTACATTTTGAGTTTTATCTTCTTCTTCTTTGATCCTTAGCCGCCGACCGTCAAAGCAGTCAGTGGCCATCACGCCTAGTGGCGTCTTGTAGGGCAACAACAAATTGATTCCACTTTGCTCGGTCGGCGGCCATCCTTTGTACAGTGCCCCAATTCTGGTTCATTCTTTGCATCTCAGCCTCCAAAGTCCTCCGCCAAGTTGTTTTTGGTCGGCCTCTCTTTCGTTTTCCTTCAGGGGTCCAAAGCATAGCTGTTTTTGTGATGGCATCGGGGTCTCTTCTGAGGACATGGCCAACCCAGCTCCAGCGTCTGCCAGCTATGATGGTGTGCATGTCCTCTTGCTTGCTCCGAGTAAGCAGATCTTGGTTGATGGTATTCGGCCAAAAGATTCGGTGAATTTTTCTTAGGCATGTTGTGTGAAAAGAGGACAATTTCGACATTTCCTTCTCTGTAACTCTCCAGCATTACGCACCATAGAGAAGCACAGAAAGCACACAGCTCTGATATATTCCTAATGTTGTGCTTGTGCTGTATTGAGAGGACTTCCAAATGTTGTTTAGGCTTAAAAAGGCTGTTCTTACCTTATTCATTCTGATGTTGATGTCTTTGCCTGCCCCGCCGTCTGGTGTTACTATGCATCCTAGTTATGTGAAGGTGTCTGTCTGTACCAGTTGCTGATTCCTTACTGATATGGGCTCAGGGCTGCTCACATTGAGCGTCATGACCTCTGACTTCTTTAAATTGATGTTCAAGCCCACCTGCTGGCTAAACTTATTAAGTCTATCCGTTTTTTCCTGGATGTGTTGATGTGAATGTGCTAGTAGTGCAATGTCATCTGCATATTCCAGATCTTCCAATGTAGAAAATGTAGTCCATCTTATTCCTCTTGGACTGCCCTCTGTTGTCTGGCGCATCATCCAATCTATGACTGTTAAAAATAGAGTGGTTGATAAGGAGCATCCCTGTCGTACTCCGGTCTTCACCTCAAAGGTTAGGTTGCTCTGCCCAACACTACACGTAAAGTTGTCATAGAGGCTTTTTATGATTGACACTATGCAGCTTGGACTTCCATAAGCCCTCAGTATTTTCCATAAACTGTCCCTATGTATGCTGTCAAAAGCCTTTTCAAAATCAACTAAATTAATGTACAGCTGTCTTTGCCATTCTCAGCACTGAGTTTTATAGACTAAACTAATGCAGTTGACAAAGTGAATTACGAGCAAATTATCAAAATGTTATTGTTACGCACAGATCATTTTTTCTAAAGTCATTTTATGATCATTTTTCCTAAAGTCATTGTATGATAATTTTTTGCTAAAGACATTGTATTATTAGATTGACTGAAATGTACACTTTAATTTCTTTCGGTCAAAGCTACATAACTCTGGATAATTGAGAGTATCTTTTAATATGATGTTACCTCATCTTGTGACGAGACACGTTCGGTCCATATTTTTTGAACGAAGTGTGATCATTCTCCTTATTTGGTAGTATCGGTCAACTGTGGTTGGAATGTCGGAAACCAGTGTTGAGGTCTCTGTTCATGTCCATATAAGGCTCGATCTAGTATAAATCTTTATCTGGAATGTTCCTAGATCGTCTTGTTTGATTGCTATTCAAGTGGATGCGTTCTGCGCATGTCCGGACGCGAGGCGTCTGGGAAGTTTCTTTTGTCTGGGAGTCGATGGAAAGTTGTGAAGCAGAGAAGACGCGTTTTGGCGTCTCTGTGATTTGGTTAGGGAATTAGGAGCCTTATTGTGAGTTAGTTAGCTTACAAGGTCCTTCCCTTGAGTATTCTAAAAACGCCTGGAGGCGTATGTTTTCTGTGGTGTGGATTTTCGAACGAAGGTAATGCCTCATTTACATCCAATCTGTAACTTAACTTTATGTTTGACAATGGTCGATCTCTGCTCACGTATGCATTACAGAAAGGGAGGTTCCTCTAATAGAAGTCACGCCCCAGGTATCTTCATACCTGATATCTATATGTACACGGGTCATACTCAGCCCGAAGGACAGTTCTTTGTTCTATGAACGTCGCTGTGGGTCAGCGATTATGCCTACGTCAAGGTTAGACTTAGGAATGACTGTAACGGTCAGTTTGACCTGCACTCCTGGAATGCCATCCTCGTGCGACTTATGATTTGACTCATTTAGCACATCTGAACAGTAAGAGGATTTTTTTTGTTGATGTACTTTTGTATTTGGAGCCAACCATATAATCCCTTGGCGCCACATCATCTTTCTTGAGAATATGCCAAATGCATTGATGAACTATGTATGCTGATATTCGTGAATGTCATGACTTTGCCCTATTGTGAACTGGATGTAACGTACCTGTACCTGTGGCGTCAAAATAAATGATGGAAAACGTCAAGAGCAGTTTACCAATTTATGACTTCACATGTCGTACGCTATGTGCTGTAACTCTGTGAACTACATCATTACTATACACAGCAACAACAACAACACAAAACCAGATAAGACACCTGTTGCGTGATAAATTCTCGCAACATCGTTTTGTTTCAATGTCTGTTTTATAACGCAAGGGCAACAACTGCTTGGAATTTATAGTCACTTTTCTCGGTAAGCATTTGTCTTCTCGCGTTGGTATCGAATGCAGTTAAGTTTGAGCTGTGGTCATTTTTGCGCTGGACTGCGCATGACTTGTCTTGTTGTTTGGTCGATCGGTTTCCGCCCACCACTAGTGGAGTGAGCGATTTGGAATGGCGAAAGAGATGCCTCGTTGAAGAGGGGATCTCCGCTATTTTTTGTTCTGTCAGGGATGTGTAGTCCTCTTAATGGATATTTCGTTTATTCGAGATAATACCGCTAGTGTTTCCCACATGTCGGGAGGCGTGATATTTCTGTGTATTTCATGAAAGCAAGGTAAATTGACTCTTTCATTAACTCTATTGATTTTGGGTCGGGAGCGATTTCGATTCATAGCCTGTCTGCGAAAGTCGTCGTCACGAGATGTTTTCCTAGCTCACATGTCGCTGCATTGTACTGCATCGGTTGATGCAGGTACCAAGGACCATTACTTGCTACTTTGTTAAATGAACTAGGTTTGGAAAACCTTTATTATCTAGAGGATATTTTTGAGGACATTATTTATACTTCGGCAGACGTGTCTGTCTTGCGGAAGTCAGACTAAGGAGAGTGAACTGATCTCATACATCTGGTTATCTCCTGGCTGTTATAGAAAAGGATGGAGTTTTTCACCTGACTACATTTACAGCACTATGAAATATAACATTCATCTGACTCATCATTGTAATGCTGTCTACCGTCTATTGCTGTATTGAATGTTGCTGTGATAATGACTGTTTGATGTGCCTACACATTTGCGTAACCATTTTGTCACTGTGGCGTCCACAATAAATAATGAAGAAAAACGTCAACGGCTGTTTCAAGACTCATTGACTTTATACGTCGTGAGTTTACTGACGTCCTATGTGGATTGCCCTGTTATTGTTGTATGAACATTGTTTTGACTGAACACATCTACACACTACACAAAACCAGACATGCGGATACCATCCATCATCATATGGCATCACGCATCATTTGGTGGCCACAAGCTGGTTTGATTCTGGTACTAGCAAACACGGGGTCCCTTACCCACTTCATTTTCAACAAGAATTCATCAGCATCCTTCAAGAAATTAACATTCTTCAATACAGTCAACATCTTCAAAATTTTCAAAGTACTCGGCGTTGCCCGGTAAAAGTCAAAATTTCAATTTTTTGACGGAAACAAGAATTTGACAGTACCCGGCGTTGTTACCTGTTGCCGGATAACTCGGACTGCTGTTATCTTTTACGCAAGTTAAGCAAGTTGCTGCTGTCAAGGTTCCAGTGCTGTCGTTTTTGTGAAGGTCAAGTGCCGGTTGAAACGGGTTGTTTTCTGAAGAAGGCCAAGTACCGATTTCCATCAACTTACTTTTGGATTAGAAGGTCAAGTGCCGAAACAACTCAACACACAGTACTTTAGAAGCTCTTGTACCATCGTGTTAGCAGTGGAAGCAGTTCAGATGTGCCATCATCGTTGGAGCTTCGCTCTTTAGGACGTTGATTGACATCCGTTTTTCTGCTGTTCGACGATTGGAAGCCTATAAGTTAAGTGGCCTGTTTGTATGTAAACTGTGCCCTTATACTTCTGCTGAGTCTTCTGTGTATCATCTCATTCTATATGTTATATGTTTTTATGTTATTCGTATATTTATATGTTTATATTTCAGCGGGTTCTCGGTTGGGTGGTGTCTCCGTTAGATTATGCCACGTCATAGAGGTCGTCTATTGTGAGCGTTTTCTGTAGGGTTTGCAAATTTCCAATACTGGAATTTGCTAAGCGACTTCTGTTGCTATTTATGTTAGCTGTGATGACATGTTTTAATATTGTTTTCGTTATTATTTCGCATTCTTTAGTTTTGTTTTGATTTGTTTGTATTTGTTAGCCTACTCTTGTCTATAATTTAGTTTCATACAACATTTTTGTTTATACACTGTGGTGTCATGTATTTTGTTTAATTCTATCGCAGATATCGTCACATTTTTTGTGATATTTCATTAATTTCTGCTTTATTTTTAGTTGATTTCTGCGAAAGTTTTTGTATTGTTGCTGATCTTTGTTATTGTTTACATTGTTATTGTTTACATTGTTTGTATTGTTTACATTTTCAATGTTTACATTCTGCATGTGTTTACATAGTCATTGTTTACAGTTATAGTAATTAGTTAATGGGCTATGCTAATGCACTGTTACTACTACACTGATGATAAATGAATGATGAATAGTGTCGTGCACTATTGAATGAGAAGTGCACTTATGATCAAGAATTGAGTGCTGATATTTCATATACAAGTTCTTTGATTGGAGACTTGTTTCCCACAGAGACTGGGATAATATAAGGTGATGTGAATATACAAGTGTTTAATTAAGACTTGTTACACTTAGGTTTGAAATAAATTAGTTAATTATTTCAGGTTTTGGACTCATATGTTAGACAACATGTCTACATTGAGCACTTTATTGAGCAGGGTAAATTGCTTGGGAAGACTGGTGATAAGTTAGAAGAATTTGCAACTGCTCGATATGATAAAGCAATGGAAGCTGAACAAAAGAAACTGCAGATGCAGGTGGATGAAAAAAGATTCCAAATGGAAATGGAAAAACAAAAAAGGGAATCAGAAGCTGAGGAAAGAAAACTCCAGCTACAGCTAGAAGCTGAGAATAAAAGACTTGAAAAAGAGGCTGAGAATAAAAGACTTGAAAAAGAGGCTGAAAATAAAAGACTTGAAAAAGAAGCTGAAAATGAAAGACTTCAAAAAGAGGCTCAGGCTGAGGAAAGAAGATTACAGAGAGAGTCTGATGAGAGGAAAGAGAAAGCAAAAATGGAACATGAAGAAAAGGTCTTAGCTTTAGAGTTGGAAAAATTGAAATTGACAAGCATGAGTAATGGTAATGATTCAAACAAGGGTTAATCTTCTGGTAAGGCTAATAATGATACTTTTAAGATTAAGTTACCAACATTTAGTCCTTCCAGTGATGACATAATGTTCTATCTGGACAGATTTGAACAAGCATGTACAGCTCATAACATAGACAAAGCAAAATATGTTTATCAGTTATCAGGGATACTGACAGGTAAAGCTCTAATTATATTAAATATGGTGGATGAACCTGACAAGAACAATTATGAGGTTGTCAGGGCCGCTTTGTTAAAGAAATATCAGCTTAACGAAGACGGCTATCGTCTACAATTTAAAAACATGTTACCTGGAAATGGAGTTGAATTCTCCGAGTTTATTGCAAGAATACGCATTACTTTCTCACGATGGGTTGAACTATCTAAGACGGAAAAAACTTTTGAAGGACTTATGGACTTAATACTTAGAGACAAAGTCATGTCGTCTGTCAATGAGTCTTTCCTTGCTTTCCTTCATGAACGTAAACCTAAAACAATAAAAGTAATGGAAGATTTCTGTTGCACAATACGTAACTGCGCACAACCACACATAACCATGGTAACTCTGATGAAAGAAGGTTTACCATTTTGCTTCGCAGCTCCGTATGCCAAAAACTTTGCTCGTAAGATTCCAACAAAAGGTTTTTGATAGAAAGAGTAGCGTAAATTTCTGTCAAAAATCATGGAAATCAATTTCATGGTGATTCTTCTTCGAAGAATTGGAGACATCCTGATAGTTACACGTTTACTATCACCCTAATAATTATAAGCATTTCAAAAGAGGATATGGTAATAGAGGTTATTCCTGCCGAAGACCTCAGAACCAAACAAATAGATGTTCGCATCAATGTGAATATGATAGTAATCGTGGAAACTGGAATTCGAACCAGGATAACAATTACAATAGAGACAATAATAACTGCAGAGATAATAATAACTCTGATAACTTCAGAGGTAATAATAGTCGGGGTAGATCTCAACACAAAACAAAAGAGATATCAGCAGGCTAATGCTGTACAACAGGAAACTGAGGGAGCCTGTAATCATGTTGTTGATAATAAAAACTTTGACGCTGTCACTAGTTCTGCTTTTGACTTTGAGAGAGCAAACAAATGCCCCCAATGCAGTACTTTATTCGAACCGGGTACCATAACTACTTTGAGTTGTGGTCACCCACTTCCAGCTCTTCCTGCTGCTGTTGCGCATGACGGGAGGGGTTCTTTAATTCTACATAAGGGTCTTGTTAATGATACTCCGGTCTCACTACTTTTCGATTCCGGATGCACCACTATTGGTGTTAGACAATCGCTTGTAGATCCATCTTGTGCTACAGGAAGGGTTATTAAATGTGTCACATTTGGCGGCACTCTAGAAAAATATCCTACTGCTGTAATTCGCATTGCCACTCCTTTCTTTACTGGAGATGTGCATGCTTGTCTCTTACCTAATCCTATGCGGACCTTATTATTGGTCGTATTCACGGAGTTAGGGAGTGTACCCCACAGCAGATTGCTGCTTGGGAAGATAATAACATGCAAGCTACAAATGCAGTAGTTACAAGAGCACAAGCTCTACAAACACCCGAAACTTCACTGAATAGTGATAATGACGTTGATAGCCAAGATAGTCACTTAGTAATCACTCGTGACTCTTTCATAAAATTGCAAGAAGAAGATCCTTCTTTAAAAAAATTCTTCGTTCTTGCGAAGAAAGGTGATCCGAATCAGGATACAAATAGAAAATCTTGGATTGCAATGAGAAACGGCGTACTTGTACGTATGGTACAATATTCGACTACGTCGGCACATTCGCAAATTCTTGTTCCCAAGAGCATGAGAGTGCAAATATTACAACATGCTCATGACTCGCAATGTGCTGGACATATGGGTTTTTCCCGTAAGAAGTCGAGAGTCCTTGCGGCTTTCTTTTGGCCTTTTGTCAATAAGGACATTCGTATTTACTGCCGATCATGCAAGGTATGTCAGGAGGTCAAATCTAGAGGACCACGACATGCTGCGCCTATCCAGGCTGCTGACATTCCTATTCGGCCGTTTCAGAAAATGGCCATAGATATTATTGGCCCTTTTAAGGTCAAGTCTGCCAGAGGACATCAGTTTATCCTTACATGTGTCGATATGTGCACCGTTGGCCAGAGGCTATTCCTCTTAAGAGCATTACTACTGCTGATATTGCAGATGCTCTTTGGTTGATATTTTCTCGCTTGGGGTTCCCCAGAGAAATATTGTCAGACCATGGCACTCAACTCATATCTGACACTATGTCACAGGTAATGTCTACCTTACATATTGAACGATCTCTCAGTAGTATCTACCATCCTATGTCTAATGGGTTAGTTGGGCGTCTGAATAGAACGCTCAAGACTTTGCTTGGTAAGATAACTGAAGATCATCCTCAAGATTGGGACAGGGTTTTACCCGCGGCTCTCTTTGCCTATAGAGAAGTCCCTAATGAACACACAGGATTTTCTCCCTTCGAACTTGTCTTTGGCGCGCGTCCACGCGGCCCTATGTCTTTATTACACATCTCATCACTGCCGATGATATTAGCGATGAAACTCAATCCTCATATGAGTATGTCATTGCTCTTAGACAAAAGATCATTGAGGCATGTAAGCTAGCAACTGCTTCATCAGAAATTGCTAAAGAGAAGGCAAGACAGTTTGCTAACAAGAATAGATGTCTACGACAACTTTGTCCAGGTGACAAAGCATTCGTCCTACTCCCCAGTAGGGAAAATAGACTTCTTATTGCATGGAAAGGTCCGTATGCAATAGTCTCTCGGATTTCGATGTTGACTATGTGGTCGATATTGATGGAAAGCATAAAACTTTCCACATAAACATGCTTTCGGAATTTCACGAACGTCCGGACTATTTGCTGCCTATTTTCCAGGCAACGGATGATGCTCCTGCACCTCACGGTCATTATTCATCCCTGTCTTTCATTCAGGATGAGGAAGCTACCTTCTCTGATGTCAACCTTCCCCTTCCAGTGGTTCCATTACATTCCACGGAATCTTGGAAAAACGTTTCTGTTTCTCCTAATCTTTCTGGTGACGAACATCGACAAGTCTCGTCGATGTTACAAACATTTCAGGATGTTCTCACTGACATCCTGGACACACAGATGTCATAGAACATGACATAATTCTTACCGACAATAATCCAATTAGGGTTAGGCCGTATCCTATTCCTATACACTTTCAGTCGCAGGTGGAAAAGGAATTGGATGAAATGATTCAATTAAATATAATTGAACCATCGACTTCACCATATTCTTCTTCCATGGTTATTGTCCGGAAGAAGGATAAGAACATACGAAGTTGTGTTGATTATCGCAAATTGAATCAGGTCACAAAGTTCGACGCTGAACCGATGCCTTTGTTAGAAGATCTACTGATTAGACTTTCTAATTCTAGATTCTTCACTAAACTTGACTTGTCTAAAGGTTATTGGCAAGTGCCTTTAGCAGAGCATGCCAAACCTCTTACTGCTTTTTCTACACCTAGGGGTCTATTTCAATGGAAGGTTATGCCTTTTGGTCTCATGAACGCCCCTGCCACTTTCGTTCGCATGATGCGTCGAATTCTGTCACATCGTTCGGATGTCATCGCATACTTAGATGACATCTGTCTCTTCAGTGATACCTGGGAAGATCACTATTTAGGGTTATATGACTTACTGTCCACTCTACGTGAGAATAATTTGACAGCAAAACCTTCTAAAGCTTTTGTTGGTTTTGGTGAAATCTCTTTCCTGTGTCATCGTGTTGGTCATGGTCTCTTGAAGACAGAAGACCACAATACTTCCAAAATACTGAACATCTCTGTTCCTAAAACGAAGAAACTAGTTAGGAGTCTCTTCGGTTTATTTTAATTTTATGGGAGATTTATTCCAAATTTATCTTCGATCATGGCACCTCTCTCAACTGTGAAGAGGTTCGCCTAATCTGGGTCCGTTGGTCTGAAGAATGCCAATCTTTCACTAGACCAAATCAAGAATATATTTTCTTCTCCTACTTAAGATTACCTCTTCTTGATAGGACTTTTGTTCTTCGGAGTGATGCTTTCATTCCACTGTGGATTTGGAGCAGCACTGATGCAAGAATATGCAAATCCTCTGCATCCTGTTATGTACATTTCTAGAAAACTAAATGCGGCAGAGAGGAACTACTCGGTTTTAGACCGTGAGTTGTTAGCGATGGTTTGGTCAATTCTAAAGCTACAAAGATTCCTCCTGGGCGCACATTTCATGCTAGAGACTGATCAGAAAGCTCTTACAGCTATTCAGACTAAGAATTTGAAGAGTTCGAGATCCACTCGATATGCTATAGCTCTTCAACCTTTTCACTTCACGGTACGAGCTATCCGTGGTGCGGATAATGTGATGGCTGACATTTTGTCTAGATGCCCACATGACTCCAACTAATACTTCTGTCCTATATTTCTATATATTACAGAGTCATAACACACCTATATTTCTACAATAGATTAGCACATCTGTACTTACTTTATATGTACACACTATCGTGCTTTGTTGTCATCTTCTTCTGTTCGTTTTTTAAGATGATAGAGGAGGACTGAGTAGTTAATATAAGCGCCGTTAGTTTACTAAACAGCCACAATTATTAATAATGTATTGTACCTTATGAAGCATATTAGTTATTAATTAGCATTATATTGCTTGTACTTTCTCAGAATGTCATTGTTGAGCTGAGGACTTACCTTACGAGTTCTAGATTGTGTACTTACCCTCGGAATACCAGAGCATATGTCCTGGATCGTCATGTAGTTTAACTTTACTATGTACTTATGGCATTACATGTCAAAGAATGTACTATTTAAATTTTCCTATCAGATTTGTACATCCATTTTTAAAGACAATATTAGAGTATGCTGTTTAATGATGATTATAGTAACTTGCATACGTATAAAACGTATATTGCAATTCACAACAATGCTAAAAGTAAAAAAAAAGATGTGTGTTGGTGACACCTCCCCGATGTGAATATTTTTTGAGACATATTTATTTTTCTGTTGAGGTATATCCTCACCAGACACTCTATAATTAGCCTATTGTTTGGCAATTTAATTATTTATCAGCGCATAATTCTGCGGTTTGAGCGCTTACTATCGCTTGCTCTTTGATATTGAAAAAAAAAATATGTTCCACATTTTTTTTTTATAACGGGACATGTGGGGAGCGTGATAAATTCTCGCAACATCGTTTTATTTCAATATCTGTTTTATAACGCAAGGGCAACAACTGCTTGAAATTTATAGTCACTTTTCTCGGTAAGCATTTGTCTTCTCGCGTTGGTATCGAATGCAGTTAAGTTTGAGCTGTGGACATTTTTGCGCTGGACTGCGCATGACTTGTCTTGTTGTTTGGTCGATCGGTTTCCGCCCACCACTAGTGGAGTGAGCGATTTGGAATGGCGAAAGAGATGCCTCGTTGAAGAGGGGATCTCCGCTATTTTTTGTTCTGTCATGGATGTGTAGTCCTCTTAATGGATATTTCGTTTATTCGAGATAATACCTCTAGTGTTTCCCACATGTCGGGAGGCGTGATATTTCTGTGTATTTCATGAAAGCAAGGTAAATTGACTCTTTCATTAACTCTATTGATTTTGGGTCGTGAGCGATTTCGATTCATAGCCTGTCTGCGAAAGTCGTTGTCACGAGATGTTTTCCTAGCTCACATGTCGCTGCATTGTACTGCATTGGTTGATGCAGGTACCAAGGACCATTACTTGCTACTTTGTTAAATGAACTAGGTTTGGAAAACCTTTATTATCTAGAGGATATTTTTTGAGGACATTATTTATACTTCGGCAGACGTGTCTGTCTTGCGGAAGTCAGATTAAGGAGAGTGAACTGATCTCATACATCTGGTTATCTCCTGGCTGTTATAGAAAAGGATGGAGTTTTTCACCTGACTACATTTACAGCACTTTGAAATATAACATGCATCTGACTCATCATTGTAATGCTGTCTACCGTCTATTGCTGTATTGAATGTTGCTGTGATAATGACTGTTTGATGTGCCTACACATTTGCGTAACCATTTTGTCACTGTGGCGTCCACAATAAATAATGAAGAAAAACGTCAACGGCTGTTTCAAGACTCATTGACTTTATACGTCGTGAGTTTACTGACGTCCTATGTGGATTGCCCTGTTATTGTTGTATGAACATTGTTTTGACTGAACACATCTACACACTACACAAAACCAGACATGCGGGTGCCATCCATCATCATATGGCATCACGCATCAACACCCTACATCTTGAACTATAATACCTGGTGTCGATAGGGGTGGTATTGTGACCGGGCTGAAGGTTTTCCAACGAAATTGGACTTATATTTACAACGTCCATGGTGGTCAGTTCTGCCATTATCATTTTTATGGAAGCATCACAATAGCGGCCTTATCACCACAGAGGAGTGAGCCCTAAATCCACCCTTATCATTTTATGGTGGCCAGATGTTGGTTTAATTCTGGTACCAGCATTCAAGGGAATCAACAAACCCAGACAGCATACTTCATCATACGACATTACAGTTTCAACTCACTTCCTTCAAGAGATATTTTGAAAGTACCCGGCGCTGTTCGACAGTTTATCAAAATTTGTCTACATCTAGAAGGACAAGTGCCGTTTGAATCGATTTTTCTACATCTAGAAGGTCAAGTGCCGTTTGAATCGATTTTTCTACATCTAGAAGGTCAAGTGCCGTTTGAATCGATTTGTCTACATCTAGAAGGTCAAGTGCCGTTTGAATCGATTTGTCTGCATCTAGAAGGTCAAGTTCCGAAGCTTATTTCCAGTATCAGAAGCTCTTTTTCCTGCGTCATGGCTGTTCATGGGAGCAGATGTCGATCAACGTTGGATCGTTTATCATTTAAGAATGCTGATCACATCCTGTTCTGCACCGTGCTGACGTTTGGGACATACAGAAGTTAAGTGGCCTGTTTGTTTGTGAACTGTGCCCTTATGTTCTAGCTGAGCCTTCTGAATTCTTTCACACACTTTTTGCTATTTGTTTACATGTTTACATGTTATATGTTATTTATATTTGTATATTTATATGTTTATATTTCAGCGGGTCTGGAGGTGGGTTGGCTCGTATAGAGCATACCACGTGAAAGAGGTTTTCTATTGAGATTGTTCTGTCGGGTATGCAAATTTCCTATAGTGAAATTTGCTAAGCGACTTTTGTTGCTATTTCTATTAGTTGTGATGACATGTGTTAGTGTTGTTATCGTTATTTTTCGCATTCTTTAGTTATGTTTTGATTTGTTTTTATTTGTAGGTCTCCTCTTTTCTATTATTCAGTTCTTTACACAATTTTTGTTTATACATTGTGACGTCATTTGTTTGTTTACTTTTCGCATTTTGTCATTCACATTCTTTGTGATATTTTCTTTTAGTTCTGCTGTTTATTTAGTTGACTTATGCGAATGTTTTCGTATTGATTTTGATCTTTGTTATTGTTTACATTGACTTTGATCTTTGTTATTGTTATATTGTCTTTGATCTTTGTTATTGTTTACATTGTCCTTTTATCTTTGTTATTGTTTACATTGTCTTTGTTCTTTGTTATTGTTTACATAGTTCTTGAGTAATTAGCTTTCACTACTGTTTATATAGTGCTTCTATCATAACTAACTGGTGGTTTTTTGCTTATGCACTATTGTAGTGCAGTTATGATAAATAACTGATGGTTATGCACTGATTTTTGTAGTGCCCTGATGAGTAAGAAGTGACTTGTGATATTATTATACATTTGATAATACAAGTTTGGTGTCAAAGACTTGTTTTTCCCACAGAGACTGGGATAAACATTGGGATTTATACAAGTACTTTACTAAGTCTTGTTACTATTAAAGTTGAAATAAGTTAATTAAATATTTCAGATTTGGTGACTCATAATATCAGACATCATGTCTACACTTGATTACTTTATTGAACAAGGGAAATCCCTTGGCAAGACAGGTGATAAGTTGGAAGAATATGCAACTACTCAATATGATAAAGCATTAAAGATGGAAGAGAAAAAAATGGAAATGGAAGCTGAACAAAAGAAATTGCAGATGCAGGTGGAGGAAAGAAGATTCCAAATGGAAATGGAAAAAAAAAAACAAAATAAAAGAGTCTGAAAATAAAAGACTTGAAAAAGAGGCTGAAAATAAAAGACTAGAGATACAGGCTGAGGCTGAAGAAAGAAGATTACAAAGAGAGGCTGATGAGAGAAAAGCAAAAATGGAGCATGAAGAAAAACTCTTAGCTTTGGAGTTAGAAAAGTTGAGGTTGTCTGGTAATGCTAATGATGCAAATAAGGTGTCAGATAAGACTAATGCTAATACTTTCAAGCTAAATCTTCCAGCATTCAATGCTTCTATTGATGATATAACATTTTATCTAGACAGATTTGAAAGTGCATGTAAGGTGCATAACATAGATAAATCACTGTATGTTTATCATCTGTCCAAGATACTTAGAGGTGATGCTTTGATTATGTTGGGCATGGTAGATGTGCCTGACAAGAACAACTATGAGGTTGTCAGGGCTATCTTGTTAAAGAAATACCAACTTAACGAAGACGGCTATCGTCTTCAATTTAAAAATATGTTGCCAGAAACTGGAGTGGAATTCTCTGAATTCCTCTCAAGGATACGTCTTACTTTTTCACGATGGGTTGAGCTGTCTAAGACAGTACATACATATGAAGCTCTTATGGACTTACTACTTAGAGACAAGGTTATGTCTTCTGTCAATGAATCTTTTCTTTTCTTCATGAGCGTAAGCCTAAAAACATAAAAGAAATGGAAGAATACTGTTGCCAGTATGTCACTGCGCATCCTCACGTAACCATTAGCAACTCTAAAGTAAAAGAAGGTCTGCCAGTTGCTTCGGCAGCCCCTTATGGCCCAAATTTCATGCGTAAATTTCAGGGTAGCCAACAAAATTTTAATAAGAAGAGTAACCGTAATTATGCTCAGAATCATAGCGATCAATTTCAGGGTGATTCTTCTTCGCAGAACTGGAGACAACCTGATACTCCACGGTATACTACTCCCTATAATTTTAGACATTTTCGCAAAAATAGTCAGTATAGAGGAAAATATTTTTCGCGGAGACCTCAAAACCAATATAATAGAGGTTCTCAACAGTATAGAGATGGTAATGACAGTTATGGAAACTGGAATTCAAACCAGGATAACAATTACAGTAGGGACTTTAATGATAATTGCAGAGGCAATAATGGTCGCGGTAGATCGCAACATAAGAGAAAAAGATATCAACAGACAAACTCTGTACAACAAGAATCTCAGGGAGCAGATAAACAGGTTAATGATAATAAAAACCATAATGCTATCGGATGTTCATCTTTTGATTTTGGTAGAGCAAATAAATGTATCCAATGCAGTACTTTATTTGACCCGACTACCGTAACTACTTTAAGCTGTGGTCATCCTCTTCCAGCTCTTCCTGCTAATGTTGCACATGACGGGAGAGGTTCTCTTATACTACATAAGGGTCTTGTAAATAGTAATCCAGTCTCAATTTTATTTGATTCTGGATGTACTACTGTTGGCGTTAGGCAATCTCTTGTAAATCCATCCTGTGCTACAGGAAAGGTCATCAAATGTGTCACATTTGGTGGCACTTTGGAAAAGTATCCTACTGCCATAATACATATTGCTACTCCCTTCTTTACGGGAGATGTCCACGCGTGTCTTCTTCCAAACCCTATTGTGGACCTTATTATTGGTCGTATTCACGGAGTTAGGGAATGTACCCCACAGCGAATTGCTGTTTGGGAAGAGCAAAACATGGAAGCTACCAATGCGGTGGTCACAAGAGCACATGCTCTGGCTCCACCTCAAACTTCATTAACTGATAATAATGAAGTAGATAGCCAAGATAGTCACTTGATTATTTCACGTGACTCATTTATAAAATTGCAAGAAGAAGATCCTTCTTTACAAAAATTCTTCATTCTAGCAAAAAAAAGGTGATCCAAATCAGAATACTAATAGAAAGTCTTGGATTTCTATGAAGAACGGCGTACTTGTGCGTATGGTACAAGACTCATCTACGTCCACTCATTCACAAATTCTTGTGCCTAAGAGTATGAGATTGCAAATATTGCAACATGCTCATGACTCGCAATGTGCTGGACATATGGGTTTTTCCCGTACAAAGTCGAGGGTTCTTGCGGCTTTCTTTTGGCCATTTGTGAGCAAGGACATACGAATTTACTGTCGTTCTTGCAAAGTATGTCAGGAGGTCAAATCTAAAGGACCACGACATGCTGCGCCTATCCAGGCTGCTGACATTCCTATTCGCCCTTTTCAAAAAATGGCAATAGATATTATCGGTCCTTTTAGGATTAAGTCGGCCAGAGGACATCAATTTATCCTTACATGTGTCGATATGTGCACACGTTGGCCAGAGGCTATACCTCTCAAGAGCATCTCAACTGCTGATATCGCAGACGCTCTTTGGCTGATATTTTCTCGCTTGGGTTTCCCCGGAGAAATATTGTCAGACCATGGCACTCAACTTATATCAGACACTATGTCACAAGTAATGTCTATGCTACATATTAAAAGGTCTCTCAGCAGTATCTATCACCCAATGTCTAATGGGTTAGTTGAGCGTTTGAATAGGACACTAAAAACTTTACTTGGGAAGATAACTGAGGATCTTCCTCAGGATTGGGACAGGGTTTTACCCGCGGCTCTCTTTCCTTATAGAGAGGTTCCCAATGAACTTACAGGGTTTTCCCCTTTTGAACTTGTCTTTGGCGCGCAACCGCGCGGCCCTATGTCTTTACTTCACGATCTAATCACTGCCGATAATATTAGCGATGAGACTCAATCTTCTTACGAGTATGTCATTGCTCTTAGGCAAAAGATCATTGAGGCATGCAAACTAGCAACTTCTTCATCCAATTTGCTAAAGAAAAGGCAAGGCAGTTTGCAAATAAAAATAGATGTCTACGACAACTTTGTCCAGGTGACAAAGCTCTCGTTCTACTTCCTTCAAGGGAGAACCGACTTCTTATTGCATGGAAAGGTCCATATGCAATAGTCTCCAAAATTTCCGATGTCGACTATATAGTCGATATTGATGGAAAGCATAAAACTTTAAACATAAATATGCTCACGGAATTTCATGAAAGACCTGACTATTTGCAGCCTATTTTCCAGGCAACGGACAATTCTCAAGTACCTCATGGTCATTACTCATCCTTGTCAGTTATACAGGATGAGGAAACTACTTTTTCTGATGTCAATCTTCCACTTCCTATGGTCCCACTTCATTCTACGGAATCTTGGAAAAAACGTTACCGTTTCTCCTAATCTTTCCGCTGAGGAACATCGACAAGTTTCTTCGATGTTGCAAACATTTCAGGATGTCCTTACAGACATCCCGGGACACACACATGTCATCGAACATGACATTATACTAACTGACCATAATCCTATCAGAGTCAGACCCTATCCAATACCTATCCATTTTCAGTCACAAGTCGAAAAAGAATTGGATGAAATGATACGATTGGAAATCATTGAACCATCCACTTCAGCATACTCTTCGTCTATGGTTATTGTTCGAAAGAAGGATAATAACATTCGCATTTGCGTAGATTATCGCAAATTGAACCAAGTTACGAAGTTCGATGCTGAACCTATGCCTTCATTGGAAGAGCTACTAAATAAACTTTCTAATTCTAGGTTCTTTACCAAACTAGACTTGTCTAAAGGTTATTGGCAAGTTCCTTTAACTGAACGTGCCAAACCTTTTACAGCTTTTTCTACACCTAGGGGTTTATTCCAATGGAATTTCATGCCTTTCGGTCTTATGAACGCCCCTGCTACATTCGTACGCATGATGCGGCGAATTCTCGCATATCGTACAGATGTCATAGCATACTTAGACGATATCTGTCTGTTCAGTGATTCCTGGGAAGATCACTATTTGGGTTTATACGAATTGCTGTCTACTCTTCGCGAGTATAACTTGACTGCAAAACCCTCTAAAGCCTTTATAGGATGTAGTGAGATTTCTTTCCTGGGTCATCGTGTTGGTCATGGTCTTTTAAAGACAGAGGACCACAATGTTTCAAAAATACTTAACATTTCTGTCCCTAAGACGAAGAAACAAGTACGGAGTCTCTTAGGTTTGATCCAATTTTACGGACGATTCATTCCGAATCTGTCCTCCATTATGGCACCGCTTTCTACTTTATTGAAGAAAGGATCGCCTAATCTGATCCGCTGGTCTCAAGAATGTCAATCCTCATTGGACCAGGTTAAAACTCTATTTTCATCTCCACCTATCCTTAGGTTACCTACTATTGAGAAGACTTTTGTTCTTCGAAGTGACGCCTCGTCAACTGGGATTGGGGCAGCACTTATGCAGGAGTATTCTGATACTCTGCATCCGGTGATGTATATCTCTAGGAAATTAAATGCTGCAGAAAAGAATTACTCGGTTTTAGACCGTGAATTATTGGCTATGGTATGGTCTATTCTGAAGTTACAAAGATTTCTTCTAGGCGCACATTTCATTGTGGAAACCGACCAGAAAGCGCTTACTGCTATTCAGAGCAAAAACTTGAAGAGCTCGAGATCTACTCGATATGCCATAGCTCTTCAACCATTTCATTTCACGGTACGAGCTATCCGTGGTTCGGATAATGTGATGGCAGACATTCTGTCCAGGTGCCCACACGATTCCACATAATTCTTCTGTCATATATATTTCCTGATATACAGTTCAATACTATAATGACTTAATAGCACATATTTTCTCACTTTTTCGGGAATTTATAACATTGTACCATGTAATTTCCTTTTTTCTGTTACCGATTTGATCATACAGAAGAAGGCTTAGTTAGCGATATACGGGCCAAAAGATCACATGGCCACATTTAGATATTGTACTTTAATGATTGTATTAAGAGATTTAACAATTGTCTTAAAGATTTGTGTTATTGATATTTTCGCAGCACATCATTGACGTCTGCGAAATTATGTCCATTGTGGTACTTTAAAGTTATCAAGTCCTGTCCTAGGTTGGAGCGGATGATGTCCACATCTTCTTGTATCGATTATATATATATATATATGTCTACGAGGAACAGCACATGTATTAGTAATGATTAACAATGCATTCTTTGTTTGAATATGAGTAATTGTATATGGGCGGTATATTAGTATATTACACCGCTGTTTGCAACACTTCATTGTATAATACTATGATAATATATTTAAGTTCATAGATTTGTATGAGTATAATTTGACTTGCATTATGATGTTGCCATCACTATGGCGTGTGTTGGTGGCACCTTCCTGGAAGATATACGCGTATACTTAGGGAAATATTTTTCTCTAAAAATCTGAGATATAATCTCAATTTCGCTCCATGCGTCGAGCTAGCCTCATTTATAGGCAATATATCCGCGCATCATATGTGCGTTAGGAGCCTCGGTTTTGTTTATCCGGCTCCAGGATTCAAAAAAAAAAATGTGTTTCATTTTTTTCCCGGGAGGGTGCGGTAATGTTACGCACAGATCATTTTTTCTAAAGTCATTTTATGATCATTTTTCCTAAAGTCATTGTATGATCATTTTTTGCTAAAGACATTGTATTATTAGATTGACTGAAATGTACACTTTAATTTCTTTCGGTCAAAGCTACATAACTCTGGATAATTGAGAGTATCTTTTAATATGATGTTACCTCCTCTTGTGACGAGACACGTTCGGTCCATATTTTTTGAACGAAGTGTGATCATTCTCCTTATTTGGTAGTATCGGTCAACTGTGGTTGGAATGTCGGAAACCAGTGTTGAGGTCTCTGTTCATGTCCATATAAGGCTCGATCTAGTATAAATCTTTATCTGGAATGTTCCTAGATCGTCTTGTTTGATTGCTATTCAAGTGGATGCGTTCTGCGCATGTCCGGACGCGAGGCGTCTGGGAAGTTTCTTTTGTCTGGGAGTCGATGGAAAGTTGTGAAGCAGAGAAGACGCGTTTTGGCGTCTCTGTGATTTGGTTAGGGAATTAGGAGCCTTATTGTGAGTTAGTTAGTTTACAAGGTCCTTCCCTTGAGTATTCTAAAAACGCCTGGAGGCGTATGTTTTCTGTGGTGTGGATTTTCGAACGAAGGTAATGCCTCATTTACATCCAATCTGTAACTTAACTTTATGTTTGACAATGGTCGATCTCTGCTCACGTATGCATTACAGAAAGGGAGGTTCCTCTAATAGAAGTCACGCCCCAGGTATCTTCATACCTGATATCTATATGTACACGGGTCATACTCAGCCCGAAGGACAGTTCTTTGTTCTATGAACGTCGCTGTGGGTCAGCGATTATGCCTACGTCAAGGTTAGACTTAGGAATGCCTGTAAAGGTCAGTTTGACCTGCACTCCTGGAATGCCATCCTCGTGCGACTTATGATTTGACTCATTTAGCACATCTGAACAGTAAGAGGATTTTTTTGTTGATGTACTTTTGTATTTGGAGCCAACCATATAATCCCTTGGCGCCACATCATCTTTCTTGAGAATATGCCAAATGCATTGATGAACTATGTATGCTGATATTCGTGAATGTCATGACTTTGCCCTATTGTGAACTGGATGTAACGTACCTGTACCTGTGGCGTCAAAATAAATGATGGAAAACGTCAAGAGCAGTTTACCCATTTATGACTTCACATGTCGTACCCTATGTGCTGTAACTCTGTGAACTACATCATTACTATACACAGCAACAACAACAACACAAAACCAGATAAGACACCCTACATCTTGAACTATAATACCTGGTGTCGATAGGGGTGGTATTGTGACCGGGCTGAAGGTTTTCCAACGAAATTGGACTTATATTTACAACGTCCATGGTGGTCAGTTCTGCCATTATCATTTTTATGGAAGCATCACAATAGCGGCCTTATCACCAAAGAGGAGCGAGCCCTAAATCCCCCCTTATCAGTTATAAAACATAAAAATGAGAATAATAAAGTACATGTGTTGGCAACAAACAGCAGCTGTAAGAATCAGTCGTCAATTAGGAATATTTCAACAGGTTTTAAAAAAAAGTGTTAGACAGGGATGTGTGCTGTCACCAGACCTTATTAATGTGTACAGTGGAATAAAATGAAATACGCAGAGGACATGTGTTAAGAACAGAACTGGTGTAAGGGAAGTAAATCTGAGTATGTTAGTAGACAAGTTCGATTTTGAGTTGGAGCACTTGTTTGCTTGTTGGCTATTGATTTTTTTTTGAAAATATCTACTGATAGTTTCGAGAGATAGATTACAGATAGCGTAGAAAAACGCTGATCATCTCAAGTAGTGAGATATATATTTATTCTGTATTGTTTTGAGCGGGGTGAGAATAGCTTGCGGCTAGCCCGCAGATGATTGATTGACTGAGTTGTGTTGACAGTGAGGAAGTCTCGTGACTGTGTTGAGCGGGACGATTGTGTGATTCGATGAGAGTGTTCTGGGCGTTTGACCGGGTAGGTCAAGACAGTGTTTTTGGGAAGTGTGAAATGCCTGCGCAGTGCTGAAGTTAAAATGTCGACGGATTTTTCGCTATGGGTACAGCGTGGTATAAAACTGCAGTATGGATTATTGTGAAAATGTTTATGAGGCCAAGATTTTGTGTAGGCCATTTTGATAACTGCAGTGTGCAGTCCTTAATAAAGGCCATTGTTTTCCTGTGAGTGAATTACTTAAAGGCCAATGATTTCCTGGGTGAGGATAGTTGATGATTTATATTTTTTTTTTCATTAACCAACTTGGGCTTTCAGCCCTTACACGGCCCAATGACATGTCATTGCGAGGCTGTGAACCTGAGGATCCTTCCAACCCGGTCAGGATTCGCTTCATTCCCATGTTTATCACCGCAGAAGGAGCCGTTCACTTTAAATTTCCGGCCGACTTAAACATTTCTTCAAACGCCGACCCGTTACCCGTGTTTGACCATGAAACACCTGGTCGCCAGTACAACGCCGAAGCCATTACACCAGCGCGGTCTGATGAATTTTATAAAAGCCATGATCTCCTGTGAGAGATCGTTAATTGAAGATACTTTAAAGCGCTGATGAAATATTATAGGATTTCCTGTGAGAGGATAGTTGTTGATGAATTATTGTATCTCTTGTGAGAGGATCGTTATTGATGATACAATATTTAAAGGCTGATGAATCCTGTATATATTTATATATTTATATATAATTATCTTATGCCATTATTTAATGTGGTGAGAGGATAGTTGTTGATGAATTATATAGGCCATGGTTTCCTGTGAGAGGATCGTTATTGATGATACTTTATAGCGCTGATGAATATTATATAGGCCATGGTTTCCTGTGAGAGGATAGTTGTTGAGGAAGAGATTGCGCTGAGATGAGTGAAGGCGAGATTATTGCAAACTGCCGGGTGTGCAGTCTTGTGAGAAATTGCTAGTAGGATTCACTATATTATTATAGCGCTGATCTCATGGTAACTGCCAAGTGTGCAGTCCTTATAGTGTTAAGATATATTTCGTGTTATGCTGTGAACTGTATCCTGACTATGTGCATTTCATATCAATGTGTTGTGACGTGAATAAAGCAGTATTAAATGTCACCAGTCGTTTACAACCATCCATGACTCTTGTGTACGTACCTGTGGTGTAAACGACTAAACCAACACACGCACTCAATATTCCAGACTTGACAGTAGTAACACATATTTAGGAATAGCTCTGTGTGGGCGTATATTATACTATATTTATATATAGGCCACTTTAGACTCTATCATTATTAGACCCTATCAGTGGTGGCCCATTGACAATACACACAACAAGCACGTTTGTATCAGTGGTGTGCCGGCTTTACGGGCATGAGGACCATGACATTCGTGTTGTAACATTTACTACAGAACCTCGACGTATATTTACAATATGCCTGTGTGGCGGAATTAAGAAGTCACCCACGTCTTTAACAAAGTTAGAACTTTATATGATAGCGTCGTGGGTTGCAACAGTCTTTAACCCACACGTCTTATCAGTGACACAAGCAACGTGACACAGTGACACGGTGACACAAGCAACGTAACCCAAAACTCAATCTGCCTGTGCGGCGCAACGATATTTGCGTTGATGGCCTGTGGTCGATTTAGGCAAGACATTTTCAACATATTCTACACATTAATTCTACACACCACTGCTGTTACAGTGGTCATTATCAGAGTTGACAACGGATTCCAGTAACTGGTCAAGTTATTGAATACAAGTTTAAATGTATGGAAGCGCTATTTCCAATCCTTCTACACGTGTGCCACAAGATAAGAGTGGTAAGATCATCTGTTCTGGTTATTAACTTCAAGTACGAACAGATGTGCGGCAGTTCCAGCCCTTTTACACGTACAATTCAAGTCAGTTCCAGCCCTTGTACACGTACAATTCAAGTCAGTTCCAGCCCTTGTAAGCGTACAATACAAGTCAAGTGTTGCAGCATTGCAATATAACAGTTCCTGTCGTTGTGTGCATTGGTCAAGCACATATCATTTTCAAGCAAGTACCTGAAGGGAAACGTGTCGAGTTCCAGTACCTTTTCTGCGGTGGACAATTTTAGCCTCAGAACTTTGTGATATCCAGTGTGTTGGCGGAAAGGAGTGGGATTTTGGACAGATAAGTGGCTTTTGTTGTGTAAATTGTGTCATTTCATGCATGTCATCGAGCCTTTCAATTCTATACATTACTTATTCTGTTGTTTTGTTGTTTATGTCTATAGGGACATATCATTAGAATTTGATGTATAAGTAAGTTATGGCTAATGACATATGTGGACCTCCCTGATATGGATATGACCATATAAAGGTTCTTTGCACAGAAATCGTTGAGACAGTAATTAGGAATAGTTGGAATTTGTTGTATAGTTATTTAACTGTGAAGGGTAGAGAGTTGATTGAATCACCATGGATTTTGATGATAATACAGATGATATGAGGCCTATATTAGAATATTTAGCGGAAGTAGCTGAATATGTTGAGGGATTACAAGGCCCAGCACTTGATAGATACGTGCTGGATGGGTTTTTTGTTTAGTGCAGTAGCAGCCATAAAGTTTTTTACTGACGATAACCCTCATTCAAATCCTGAAATGATCATGGCTAGAGATTTGGCGGTGTTGTTAGAATGCCTACGTCCGATGGTGTACGATTATACTCGGGCTAGACATAATTATATGCATAAGATTGTACACAATATGATCGGCAACAACATGCAGGAGGATAACAAAAAGGAATTAGAAGAGGAGGAGCGGATGAAGAAAAACAAACAGATTGCTCTACAGGAAAGGGCTAATTTTTTGCAAGATATTACTGAAAAGAGTAAATTACAAGAAACAGTGTCAAGACTAACAAATGATTTAGATAAGTCAAACATGGAACATACTAAAGTGCAAGCGGCGTTAGATGCTGCATTTGGTAAAGTTAAAGATTTGGAAAATCAAGTGCATTATAGATATGATGAGGTTAGTGTGGTGGGTTTGATGTTAATACAGTTTGTTGTTAAGAAATCTTAGTGTACTGAATGAGGTCAGCTGTGAAGGTCCCTGAATATAATAAATATTAGAGTAAATTTCCAGGGTACCTTTCTACTACCACCACTATGATCTCATTCAGACTTATTCTAGATAGACTGTAAGATGACTACGTTTGGTGTCTAGGGTTATGAAATGTTAGTGTAAGGTTGCATTAACCAACTGAACATATATAAACAATTTCACAAATTATTTTATTAGCTAATACAACACAACAGTACCACGACAATCACATACGAACTACACTTTAAAAGACTATCTTTAGTAAGTCAGTGGTTGAAAGTTAATGTTTTTCAATTTATTGTCCTGAATCTAATTTATTTGGAATCAGGACTGTCAATCAAAAGTGAAATCATAGAAATTAATTACATCAATCAATTACACAATGGGTCTTCTGACCATAATACACATATTATTATATAAGGGTGTAGTTGTATTGTTTAACTGAGGTGACTTCTAGTATACACTGGTTGAATGTTTACTATCATCATCTCTGCATGTTGTTTGTAAGTTTTTATGGACACTGATGGAATGTTTATATCACTATTCCCAGTCTCTTATTTATACTATAATGTTAGTTGAGCGATCAGGTGCCGAAACATGCACCTATCTTTGTAATATGATGTAGGAATCTTCCTGCACTTCGCTGAACGACAACCTTCAGCTCCCACTTCTTCAAGAATGATGGTGGTTTACAGTTGTCTCCGAAAAAGGCAAGACTGTGGCATGAATATATCGGCCCACTGTAGTCTGGCACCAGTTATTGACAGCAACCACAACCTCTGAAATCAGAAGGATATGCCTCCTTCGTAATCAACAGCCTACAATAATATTCAACAACCAGTACAGGCACATTACAAACAAACATGCAAGATCAGCTCTTTACGACAATCCCTTTCACCAGTTTCTTTTGATGTGACCAGGTATACCAGTATTCCTCTCCCCTAATAGTTACAACGCCTCTGCAATTCCAGCAATAATCTGTTGTCCATACAATAGGATAGGTATTATGCTCCTGATGATAATCCTATATAATTTAGTTGGTCTACACCTCTCTGATAGTCTTTCATATGCTGGATCAATCTCTAGACTCTGTTTTGAGTCTGCCATAGACTCACTTACTTACAGTCGTATGTTAGTATCTCACATTCAAATTTTATTTTAAATAAAATGTTAAGAAAATCAATCTTACCACAGATGCAAGGAAATAACACAAGTAAACGATGACTAGGCAATATGGCACATTTTCGATCTGCCCTATGTCCAGGCTTTTCCTATGTTAGAAAATTTCTCCACCTGCTCTCATCGATCTTGCTTTGCACAAAATTTACTTGAAATGGCAGTGAACAGTCCCCGTTTCGTACCAGTATCTACTGCTTTGTCCAATGGGACCATGTTTACATTTATTTTTGAATCTATCGTTTCAAATAACAACTCCCAATATGTTTCCAAGGCAAATATATTTTTAGTTTTAGGTCAACCAATCATACTTCGCCTTCCTTTAAAATCCACCCAATCAAATATCCCGTACCTTTTAACCTCATTTACCCAAAGTCGTTTTTTTTCAAAACATGCCATAAAAAATTATAAGCAGGCATGATCTTTACTTGACAGTCTGGTCGGGTCCACTATAGTATTATGGCTATAATTAGTTAATTAATGGACTATTTGCGTAACTATTACCATATTCTTTGTCAACAAGTCCTAAGGTACACGAATATACAATTTATATGGGACTAGTTGGCTTGGTTCAGAAGTACACAGTTTTTTTTTTTCTATGTTAGTGTTTTTTTATTTTTAGTCTACTACATGTTCAATTCTTTTCCATGTGCTGTCTTCTCTATTTACGTGATAATTACGTCCTTTGAAAATAAGAGCTAAGGGTTGTTTTTTGTGACACGAGTTGTCTGCATGTTCTAACTTTTTCCTCGTATTTTGGGGAAACCCCTAAGGCAAGGCTTGCCCCTGTGCTAGTATTGGCTTTTAGTTTAAAATCAATGCGAAACGAATTAGCATTTCATCTATCCTTTCCCCTCCTCGTTCCACAATGCATTTTTAGGCACAATTTTCTTAGAACTAGGAAAAGTGATTATGTCAAGGACGAATTTGAAAAATTTGGGTACCGTTTTGTTCGGCTATTCGTTAGCAAATAATCTGAAGGCGTAGGCGATACCAACAGTTCTAGCAGAAAATTCTTTTATACTTTCTTATTTTGCCGTTATGCCCTATATTGTTATATATTAATTTAGATATTGTATTTAGAAATTCACTACACATGTCCCCCTTTAGAACAGACGATCATATGTCAGTTCCTATTTCTAAATACACATAGATGAATTTACTATCTATGCCTGATGACTACTCTGATGTTCGTCGTACGGATGTCTGCTTAAAAAATCAGCTCCCACATTAGTTTTTCCGGGAATGTACTCTATGGTAAACTGGAATGGCTGTAGAAGCAAAGACCAGCGTAATAACCTAGCATTTTCATGCCTTGCTTGTGACAGACACACGAGTGGTTTATGATCTGTCTGGATCCTAAATGATTGTCCATAGAGATAAATCTGGAACTTTTTTATACCCCAGATGACAGCGAGACATTCTTTTTCACTTGTTGAATATTTTTGTTCTGCTGTATTCAACTTACGGCTAGCATAAGCTACTGGGGTTAATTCCCCATCAAGTGAATTTGACCGTTGTAATAGAGCTGCACCCAAACCGATATTACTCGCATCCGTTCTCAGAATGAATTCTTGACTTAAGTCAGGTAATTTCAAAATAGGCCTGCTTGTGAGCTTTTCTTTCAATTCTTGGTATGCTAATTCACATTGCGCTGTCCAAATAATTCTATCAGGATTTCCTTTGCGCGTTAAATCAGTCAATGGAGCACATATGGAGTTAAAGTTTTTTTATATACTTTTGGTAAAAACCACATAATGAGACAAAAGATCGCACATCTTTTTTTTGTTTGTGGTCTTGGTGCTTTTTTTTAATTTCTCCAGGTTCTTGGGGTCAGGGGTCATGTTTCCCTGATGTACTGTGTGGCCCAAGAATTCCAGCTCTTTACATCCAACACAGCATTTCGTCGGTCTAGCTGTCAAATTGGTCTCTCTCAATCGATCAAACAACATATTCAGAGAGTTAATGTGTTCCTCAAATGTTTCTGTTGCTATGAGAATATCATCCATGAAGTTGGTGATGCATGGATTCTTCAGGGGATCCAGTAACTTTCTCATCATCCTCGAAAACACACTCGGTGCATTTTTCAGCCCGAATGGCAACATATTAAATTCATAATGTCCTTCCGAGGTGCTAAAGGCTAAATAAGGTTTGACTTCCGGCTTTACTGGAATCTGATAGTAGCCTTTGCTCAGATCCACTTTAGAGAAATATTTAGCTCTATTCAGCCTGGCAAACAGCTGATTTGTATCAGGTAATGGATCCACCTGACCTTCTGTGACAGCATTCAGTTTCCTGTAATCTATACACAGCCTGTGTTCTCCAGAGGGTTTTCTTAACAGAACCACACTGGAACTGTAGGGAGATTCACTGTGCGAGATAATCCCTTCTCTCAACAGATAATCTATCTCCTCCCTTAAAGCTTTTTCCTTAGCGAACGGAATCGAATAGGCTTTCATACAGATTGGTGTTGGGTCTATGAGTTTCATATCATACTCCAATAAATTTGTATGCCCCGGACGGTCCGTTAACACATCTGTATGATTATTCAGAACCTGTTGAACCCTCTCCCTCTGATTTTCCGTTAAGTGTGTGCTGATTTTTACCTGTGCGGCGGTTTCACAGGGATGTAAAGGATATTCATGAGAAGTGAGTGGTTCCTTTTTCATCTCCATTGCAACAGACAAGGTCAGTAGGTGTGTCTCTTCCTGGTTTTCTCTGTCCAGATATTTCTTCAGGAGATTCACATGATAGATTTTCTCTTTCCCTTTCTTATCTATCTTATAATTTGTTCTAGACACCTTCTCTAGAACTGTATATGGACCTTGCCATCCAATTTGCAATTTATTCTGGCTGCCGGGCAGTAGAAGGAGCACCTTCTCTCCCACAGATAATTCTCGATCCTTCGCTTTCTTATTGTAATAGGCAGCATGCTTTTTTCCTGGCTTGTCTCAAATTTTCATTGGCAAGTTTCCAGCCAGTTTTAAGACGAGTGGTCAGCTCGTTCACATATTGATATGATGAGGTAATATTTTCTTCTGCCTTTTCATCGGTCCAGGTCCTTAACAAGTTACATATGGACTTTTAATTTTTCTGACCTAGTTTTCATAATATTGGAAGCCTTGTTTTGAGGACATTTCTTTTCTTTTGTCATCATATCAAGAATCTTCCACTAAATTTTGGCCAATTTTTCTCTTGGGGTTTTCCTCTCCCCACTTTAAATTCCTTGTGAGAGATCTTCTCTCTCTTTTATCTTCCTCCAGTTTCACATAAGTCCGACTGAGGGATTTTCGGCTTATTCTGGGGTAAAACATCTCTTTGTACTCGCTGCATAGTGGCCATAGTAAAACATCAAGTGAAGACTGTACCTGTGAAAAGGGGGCTCCCATTGCACTTGGTCTACATTATTAAATTTATTTTTTCTTTCCATTTTCAGGCCTAAGTTTGCCCCGTGGCGTGTCTAGGTCCTGATCAATTTTCCCACTTGTGGGTGTTCCCTCATGTAGTATGCTACATCTTTCTACAAAATTCTCAATGTCAAACATTTCATCTGGCCAATAATAATTTTGAGCCACCTTTTGGATGATGGTTCCTATTTTCTCATGGTCCCCATCTTTTCCAACATGTAGGCTCCTTATCACATCTGCCCTATATGCCTTTGGAAGAACCAACTGTTCGTGACCAGTGGGTCCAGTTCCGGCCTTCCTATAAATCAATTTGATTTTCATGTAGAAATCTCCCTTGCCTGGAGGTGTATGACATTTGGGCAATTTCTTAAAACAAGGCTTGAGGGTCTTATCCCCAGCCTGCGCCTTCCTCATCTCATCTGGATGGGGGGTATTTATCGGATTATCCCTCCTCCTCTGTTTAGGACTGTCGACCTGACCTTAAGCGTGGCCATATACACAGGTCTCTTTTTACACAATTTTCAGTGTTATGGTTGTCCATCCGACAATTTTTACAATACTTCTTTCCTTGGTTAAAGGGTTTTTCTTTCATCATATTTCCTTTCATTGAATTGTGAGGTTTTATTATTATAGTCATTGCGTGGCCTATCAAACTGGTGCTTACCTTTGTTCTGGTCTCTATGGTCAAACTTATTAAAGTTTTGAGGTGCCTTAAAATTGTCTACCTGTTTCTTTTTATTTCCAACTACCTCTGCTTGGGCTGCCTGATACCTCTCAGCGACATTGAGTAACTCACCCCAGCTCTCTGCACCTTGTTCCATGAGAAACTTTCTCAGGTCTGGAGCCATGGACTCTCTTAGTTGCTCAATAAGGATCATTTCCTTAAGATCTTGGGTTTTCCCCAGAGCAGTCCATTTCTCCAAGTAGGTCTCTAACCGTGCAGAGAACTGGTGATAAGTCTCACCCGACAGTAGTTTGGCATTCCTAAATTTTTTCTATAAAATTCCCCATTCTTTTCATATCTTAACAAAAGAGCCTGCTTTAGCATGTCATAATTGTCCTGATCATCCCTGCTCATCTTGGCAAAAACTTCATAAGCTGTACCACGAAGCCCTTGTGATAACTTTAGGCTCCACCTTTCTCTCTCTAAACCATACGTGGTAGCCAAAAGTTCATATCTATTTAGGTAACTTTCTATGTCATCGTCTTTCTCAACAAAATGGTCTAAATGAAAACTCATAGCTGAGGTTGAGGCTCCCTGACTAACAGTAGCATCTGAGGCAAAGGGGCTGGCACCATTTTCAGGAGCATGGCCTTGAATTTCCAACTCCCTTAGTCGTAACTCGTGTTTCCTTTGTAATCTCTTCTCCTCCTTTTCTGCTTCCCTTTCTGCAGCCTGTTTCCTTTCCTCTGCTTCTCTGTCTGCAGCCTGTTTCCTTTCCTCTGCTTCTCTTTCTGCAGCTAGTCTCTTTTCTTCAACTTTCTGCAGCTAATCCTTTTCTTCTCTTTCTGTCAGCTAATCTGCAGCCTTTTCTTCTCTTTCTGCCTCTAATCTGTTTTTGCTTCTCTTTCTGCAGCCTAATCTCTTTCTTCTCTTTCTCAGCCTCTAACTTTCTTTCTGCCTCATTTTTCTTTCTTTTTTGTCAGCCTCAATAAATTTGTCACATTCAGTTCTTTAAAACCAATCATAAATTTGCCTCCTCCATTTCTTACCTCTTTGTCCAGCAGCCTAAATCTTTTTTTCTTCTCTGCAGATAGAAACTTTGCCAGATCAGCCATTTCTTTAACCAGCAAACTTAACAAATTTTCTTCCTAACAATTTCTAAATTATAACTAAGCAGCAATAAACTTTGTACACACTTTAAATTCTCTCCATAAAGGAATTATAACTTTTACCTTATAACTAAAACAAATCCCTGATAGCCAACCACCTATTTAATATCTCCATTCTGAACAATTCTTTTATAATATTGCCCCTAATATTTATCATAATTAGAATTGCAGTAATAAAACTAAAAGCATTCCTAAATTGGAGAAAAAATAGTGGTTGAGCTATCAGTGCCTGTGGTTGTTCTTAGAAAGTTATAATTAGAAATTGTTAGTTATAATTAGAAAATTTGTTAAAAATTTTAAAAGGTTTGCCTTTTACAAAAATGGCTGAATCTGGCAAAGTTTCGATCTGCTGCTGTGCAGGGCTGCTAAAGAACTGGGAATGGAGGGGCAAATTATGATTGCTTTATGGTGTCACAACTGAATGTGACAAATTTATTGAAGTTTGAAGAAAGAAGATGAAAAAAGCTGAAAGAAAGTTAGGCTGAAAAAGAGAAAGAGGCTGCAAAGAATTGAGGCTGAAAAGCTAGGGTTGAAGAGATTCCTTGCAGAAAGAAAGAAAAGAGATAGCTAAGAAGGCAGAAGAAAAGAGATTAGCTGCAGAAAGAGAGAAAAGAGAGAGAAGAAAGAGAAGAGAAGAAAAGAGATTAGCAGAAAGAGAAGCAGTTGGACAAGAGACAGGCTGCATTGGGACAGAGAAAGAAGGCAGAAGAAGACAGATGCTTGGGCTGCAGAAAGGGAAGCAGAAAAGGAGGAGAAGAGATTACAAAGGAAACACGAGTTACGACTAAGGGAGTTGGAAATTCAAGGCCATGCTCCTGAAAATGGTGCCAGCCCCTTTGCCTCAGATGCTACTGTTAGTCAGGGAGCCTCAACCTCAGCTATGAGTTTTCATTTAGACCATTTTGTTGAGAAAGACGATGACATAGAAAGTTACCTAAATAGATATGAACTTTTGGCTACCACGTATGGTTTAGAGAGAGAAAGGTGGAGCCTAAAGTTATCACAAGGGCTTCGTGGTACAGCTTATGAAGTTTTTGCCAAGATGAGCAGGGATGATCAGGACAATTATGACATGCTAAAGCAGGCTCTTTTGTTAAGATATGAAAAGAATGGGGAATTTTATAGAAAAAAATTTAGGAATGCCAAACTACTGTCGGGTGAGACTTATCACCAGTTCTCTGCACGGTTAGAGACCTACTTGGAGAAATGGACTGCTCTGGGGGAAAACCCAAGATCTTAAGGAAATGATCCTTATTGAGCAACTAAGAGAGTCCATGGCTCCAGACCTGAGAAAGTTTCTCATGGAACAAGGTGCAGAGAGGCTGGGTGAGTTACTCAATGTCGCTGAGAGGTATCAGGCAGCCCAAGCAGAGGTAGTTGGAAATAAAAAGAAACAGGTAGACAATTTTAAGGCACCTCAAAACTTTAATAAGTTTGACCATAGAGACCAGAACAAAGGCAAGCACCACTTTTTTTGATAGGCCACGCAATGACTATAATAATAAAACCTCACAATTCAATGAAAGGAAATATAATGAAAGAAAATCTTTCAACCAAGGAAAGAGAGTATATTGTAAAAATTGTCGGATGGACAACCATAACACTGAAAATTGTGGAAAGGAAAAGAGACCTGTGTATATGGCCACGCTTAAGGTCACCAGATCACTCCTAAACAAGAGGAGGAGGATAATCCTATAAATACCCATCCAGATGAGATGAGGAAGGCGCAGGCTGGGGATAAGACCATCAAGCCTTGTTTTAAGAAATTGCCCAAATGTCATACACCTCCAGGCAAGGGAGATCTTTCTATATGAAAAACAAATTGATTTATAGCAAGGCCGGAACTGGATCCACTGGTCACGGACAGTTGGTTCTTCCAAGGGCATATAGGGCAGATGTGATAAGGAGCCTACATGTTGGAAAAGATGGGGACCATGAGAAAAGAGGTACCATCATCCAAAAGGTGGCTCAAAATTATTATTGGCCAGATGAAATGTTTGACATTGAGAATTTTGTAGAAAGATGTGGCATACTACATGAGGGAACACCCACAAGTGGGAAAATTGATCAGGACCTAGATTTGCCATGAGGCAAACTTAGGCCTGAAAATGGAAAGAAAAATAAAATTAAATAATGTAGACAAAGTGGAATGGGAGCCCCCTTTTCACAGACAGTCTTCACTGGATGTTTTACAATGGCCACTATGCAGCGGGTACAAAGAGATGTCTTACCCCAGAATAAGCCGAAAATTCGAAAATCCCTCAGTCGAACTTATGTGAACTGGAGGAAAATAAAAGAGAGAGAAGACCTCTCTCAAGGAATTTAAAGTGGGGAGAAAACCCCAAGAAAAAAATTGGTAGTGGTCGATTTTGTGATATGATGATTCAAGAGGAGGAAGATAAAAGGTCCTCAAAACAAGGCTTCCAATATTATGAGACCAACTAGGTCATGGCAAAAAATAGGTCAACCAAATTTAAAAGTCCATATGTAACTTGTTAAGGACCTGGACCGATGAAAAGGCAGAAGAAAATATTACCTCATCATATCAATATGTGAACGAGCTGACCACTCGTCTTAAAACTGGCTGGAAACTTGCCAATGAAAATTTGAGACAAGCCAGGAAAAAGCATGCTGCCTATTACAATAAGAAAGCGAAGGATCGAGAATTATCTGTGGGAGAGAAGGTGCTCCTTCTACTGCCCGGCAGCCAGAATAAATTGCAAATTGGATGGCAAGGTCCATATACAGTTCTAGAGAAGGTGTCTAGAACAAATTATAAGATAGATAAGAAAGGGAAAGAGAAAATCTATCATGTGAATCTCCTGAAGAAATATCTGGACAGAGAAAACCAGGAAGAGACACACCTACTGACCTTGTCTGTTGCAATGGAGATGAAAAAGGAACCACTCACTTCTCATGAATATCCTTTACATCCCTGTGAAACCGCCGCACAGGTAAAAATCAGCACACACTTAACGGAAATTCAGAGGGAGAGGGTTCAACAGGTTCTGAATAATCATACAGATGTGTTAACGGACCGTCCGGGGCATACAAATTTATTGGAGTATGATATGAAACTCATAGACCCAACACCAATCTGTATGAAAGCCTATTCGATTCCGTTCGCTAAGGAAAAAGCTTTAAGGGAGGAGATAGATTATCTGTTGAGAGAAGGGATTATCTCGCACAGTGAATCTCCCTACAGTTCCAGTGTGGTTCTGTTAAGAAAACCCTCTGGAGAACACAGGCTGTGTATAGATTACAGGAAACTGAATGCTGTCACAGAAGGTCAGGTGGATCCATTACCTGATACAAATCAGCTGTTTGCCAGGCTGAATAGAGCTAAATATTTCTCTAAAGTGGATCTGAGCAAAGGCTACTATCAGATTCCAGTAAAGCCGGAAGTAAAACCTTATTTAGCCTTTAGCACCTCGGAAGGACATTATGAATTTAATATGTTGCCATTCGGGCTGAAAAATGCACCGAGTGTGTTTTCGAGGATGATGAGAAAGTTACTGGATCCCCTGAAGAATCCATGCATCACCAACTTCATGGATGATATTCTCATAGCAACAGAAACATTTGAGGAACACATTAACTCTCTGAATATGTTGTTTGATCGATTGAGAGAGACCAATTTGACAGCTAGACCGACGAAATGCTGTGTTGGATGTAAAGAGCTGGAATTCTTGGGCCACACAGTACATCAGGGAAACATGACCCCTGACCCCAAGAACCTGGAGAAATTAAAAAAAAGCACCAAGACCACAAACAAAAAAAGATGTGCGATCTTTTGTCTCATTATGTGGTTTTTACCAAAAGTATATAAAAAACTTTAACTCCATATGTGCTCCATTGACTGATTTAACGCGCAAAGGAAATCCTGATAGAATTATTTGGACGGCGCAATGTGAATTAGCATACCAAGAATTGAAAGAAAAGCTCACAAGCAGGCCTATTTTGAAATTACCTGACTTAAGTCAAGAATTCATTCTGAGAACGGATGCGAGTAATATCGGTTTGGGTGCAGCTCTATTACAACGGTCAAATTCACTTGATGGGGAATTAACCCCAGTTGCTTATGCTAGCCGTAAGTTGAATACAGCAGAACAAAAATATTCAACAAGTGAAAAAGAATGTCTCGCTGTCATCTGGGGTATAAAAAAGTTCCAGATTTATCTCTATGGACAATCATTTAGGATCCAGACAGATCATAAACCACTCGTGTGTCTGTCACAAGCAAGGCATGAAAATGCTAGGTTATTACGCTGGTCTTTGCTCTTACAGCCATTCCAGTTTACCATAGAGTACATTCCCGGAAAAACTAATGTGGGAGCTGATTTTTTAAGCAGACATCCGTACGACGAACATCAGAGTAGTCATCAGGCATAGATAGTAAATTCATCTATGTGTATTTAGAAATAGGAACTGACATATGATCGTCTGTTCTAAAGGGGGGACATGTGTAGTGAATTTCTAAATACAATATCTAAATTAATATATAACAATATAGGGCATAACGGCAAAAATAAGAAAGTATAAAAGAATTTTCTGCTAGAACTGTTGGTATCGCCTACGCCTTCAGATTATTTGCTAACGAATAGCCGAACAAAACGGTACCCAAATTTTTCAAATTCGTCCTTGACATAATCACTTTTCCTAGTTCTAAGAAAATTGTGCCTAAAAATGCATTGTGGAACGAGGAGGGGAAAGGATAGATGAAATGCTAATTCGTTTCGCATTGATTTTAAACTAAAAGCCAATACTAGCACAGGGGCAAGCCTTGCCTTAGGGGTTTCCCCAAAATACGAGGAAAAAGTTAGAACATGCAGACAACTCGTGTCACAAAAACAACCTTAGCTCTTATTTCAAAGGACGTAATTATCACGTAAATAGAGAAGACAGCACATGGAAAAGAATTGAACGTGTAGTAGACTAAAAATAAAAAACACTAACATAGAAAAAAAAAAACTGTGTACTTCTGAACCAAGCCAACTAGTCCCATATAAATTGTATATTCGTGTACCTTAGGACTTGTTGACAAAGAATATGGTAATAGTTACGCAAATAGTCCATTAATTAACTAATTATAGCCATAATACTATAGTGGACCCGACCAGACTGTCAAGTAAAGATCATGCCTGCTTATAATTTTTTATGGCATGTTTTGAAAAAACGACTTTGGGTAAATGAGGTTAAAAGGTACGGGATATTTGATTGGGTGGATTTTAAAGGAAGGCGAAGTATGATTGGTTGACCTAAAACTAAAAATATATTTGCCTTGGAAACATATTGGGAGTTGTTATTTGAAACGATAGATTCAAAAATAAATGTAAACATGGTCCCATTGGACAAAGCAGTAGATACTGGTACGAAACGGGGACTGTTCACTGCCATTTCAAGTAAATTTTGTGTAAAGCAAGATCGATGAGAGCAGGCGGAGAAATTTTCTAACATAGGAAAAGCCTGGACATAGGGCAGATCGAAAATGTGCCATATTGCCTAGTCATCGTTTACTTGTGTTATTTCCTTGCATCTGTGGTAAGATTGATTTTCTTAACATTTTATTTAAAATAAAATTTGAATGTGAGATACTAACATACGACTGTAAGTAAGTGAGTCTATGGCAGACTCAAAACAGAGTCTAGAGATTGATCCAGCATATGAAAGACTATCAGAGAGGTGTAGACCAACTAAATTATATAGGATTATCATCAGGAGCATAATACCTATCCTATTGTATGGACAACAGATTATTGCTGGAATTGCAGAGGCGTTGTAACTATTAGGGGAGAGGAATACTGGTATACCTGGTCACATCAAAAGAAACTGGTGAAAGGGATTGTCGTAAAGAGCTGATCTTGCATGTTTGTTTGTAATGTGCCTGTACTGGTTGTTGAATATTATTGTAGGCTGTTGATTACGAAGGAGGCATATCCTTCTGATTTCAGAGGGTTGTGGTTGCTGTCAATAACTGGTGCCAGACTACAGTGGGCCGATATATTCATGCCACAGTCTTGCCTTTTCGGAGACAACTGTAAACCACCATCATTCTTGAAGAAGTGGGAGCTGAAGGTTGTCGTTCAGCGAAGTGCAGGAAGATTCCTACATCATATTACAAAGATAGGTGCATGTTTCGGCACCTGATCGCTCAACTAACATTATATTAAAATAAGAGACTGGGAATAGTGATATAAACATTCCATCAGTGTCCATAAAAACTTACAAACAACATGCAGAGATGATGATAATAAACAATCAACCAGTGTATACTAGAAGTCACCTCAGTTAAACAATACAACTACACCCTTATATAATAATATGTGTATTATGGTCAGAAGACCCATTGTGTAATTGATTGATGTAATTAATTTCTATGATTTCACTTTTGATTGACAGTCCTGATTCCAAATAAATTAGATTCAGGACAATAAATTGAAAAATTAACTTTATCAAAAACCAAACTTTCAACCACTGACTTACTAAAGATAGTCTTTTAAAGTGTAGTTCGTATGTGATTGTCGTGGTACTGTTGTGTTGTATTAGATAATAAAATAATTTGTGTAATTGTTTATATGTTTAGTTGGTTAATGCAACCTTACACTAACATTTCATAACCCTAGACACCAAACGTAGTCATCTTACATTCTATCTAGAATAAGTCTGAATGAGATCATAGTGGTGGTAGTAGAAAGGTACCCTGGAAATTTACTCTAATATTTATTATATTCAGGGACCTTCACAGCTGACCTCATTCAGTACACTAAGATTTCTTAACAACAAACTGTATTAACATCAAACCCCACACACACTAACCTCATCAAGATCTATAATGCACTGATTTTCCAAACGCTCTTTACACTGGGTTTTACCAAATGCAGCATCTAACGCCGCTTGCACTATTAGTATGTTCCATGTTTTGACTTATCTAAATCATTTGTTAGTCTCGACCTGTTTCTTTACATTTACTCTTTCTCAGTAATATATTGCAAAAAATTAGCCCTTTCCTGTAGAGCAATACGCCCTCTGACAGTTGTTTTTCTTAATCACGCAACTCACTCTTATAATTCCTTTTTGTTATCCTCCTGCATGTTGTTGTATTGTGTACAATCTTATGCATATAATTATGTCTAGCCCGGAGTATAATCGTCACACCTCTCGGGGACGTAGGCATTCTAACAACACCGCCAAATCTCTTAGCCATGATCTGATTTCAGGATTGTGAATGAGGGTTTCGTCAGTAAAAACACTTTCTCGGCTGCTACTGCATCTAAACAAAAACCCATCCAGCACGTATGCGTATCAAGTGCTTGGGCCTTGTAATCCCTCAACATATTCAGCTACTTCCGCTAAAATATTCTAATATAGGCCTCATGAGCATCTGTAGTAATCATCACAATCCATGGTTGGATTCCTTGATTACTCTCTACCCTTCACAGTTAAATAACTATACAACAAATTCCAACTATTCTCTAAATTACTGTCTCAACGAATTCTGTGCAAAGATAACTTTATATGGTCATATCCATATCAGGGAGGTCCATCATATGTCAATTAGCACCATAACTTACTGTATACATCAAATTCTTTTGATATGGTCACCTATAGACATAAACAACTAAAACAACAGAAAATAAGTTATGTATAAAATTGAAAGGCTCGATGACATGCATGAAATGACACAATTTACACAACAAAAAGCCACTTATCTGTCCAAAATCCCGCACCTTTCCGCCAACACACTGGATATCACAAAGTTCTGAGGCAAAATTGTCCACCCCAGAAAAGGTACTGGAACTCGACACGTTTTCCCTTCAGGTACTTGCTTGAAAATGATATGTGCTTGACCAATGCACACAACGACAGGAACTGTTTGCTATTGCAATGCTGCAACACTTGACTTGTATTGTACGCTTACAAGGGGCTGGAACTGGCTGACTTGAATTGTACGTGTACAAGGGCTGGAACTGACTTGGAATTGTTACGTGTACAAGGGCTGGAACTGCCGCACATCTGTTCGTACTTGAAGTTAATAACCAGAACAGATGATCTTACCACTCTCTATCTTGTGGCACACGTGTAGAAGGATTGGAAATAGCGGCTTCCATACATTTAAACTTGTATTCAATAAACTTGACCAGTTACTGGAATCCGTTGTCAACTCTGATATATGACCACTGTAACAGCAGTGGTGTTGTAGAATAATGTGTTAGATAACTTTTTATGTTGAAAATTGTCTTGCCTAAATCGACCACAGGCCTCATCAACGCAAATGTCGTTGCGCCGCACAGGCAGGATTGAGTTTTGGGTTACGTTGCGTGTGTCACCGTGTCACTGTGTCAGCGTTGCCTTGTGTCACATGATAAGAACGTGTGGGTTATAAGACTGTTGCAACCCACGACGCTATCATATAAAGTTCATAACTTTGTTAAAGACGTGGGTGACTTCTTAATTCCGCCACACAGGCATATTGTAAATATACGTCGAGGTTCTGTAGTAAATGTTACAACACGAATGTCGTCATGGTCCTCATAGCCCGTAAAGCCGGCACTCACCACTGAACAACTTAAACGTGCTTGTTGTGTGTATTGTCAATGGGTCACACCACTGATAGGGTCTTATAAATGATAGAGTCTAAAGTTGAGCCTATATTATAAATATAGTATAATATACGCCCACACTGAAGCTATTCCTAAATATGTGTTACTACTGTCAAGTCTGGAATATTGATGTGCGCGTGTTGGTTGTAGGTCGTTTATACCACAGGTTACGTACAGAGCAAGAGTCATGGATGGTTTGTAAACGACTGGTGACATTATAATACTGCTTTTTTTCAGCGTCTTCAAAACCATTGATCTGGAAATGCTCATAGTCATGGATACTGTTAACAGCATAACACGAAATATATATTAACACTATAAGGACTGCACACTAGGCAGTTACCATGTATCCATCGCTATAATAATATAGTGGAATCCTCCTACTAGCAATTTTCTCACAAGACTGCACACCCGGCAGTTTGCAATAATCTCGCCTTTCACTTCATCTCAGCGCAATCTCTTCCTCAACAACTATCCTTCTCACCAGGATACCATGGGCCTATATTAATATTCATCTGCGCTAATTAAAGTATCATCAATAACGATCCACTCCTCACAGGAGATCATGGCCCTATATAATAATTCATCAACAACCTATCCTCTCACAAGAAATGAAGGGCCATATATATATATAGATATATATTATATAGTAATATATATATATATATATTTATATAATATATAATATATTTATATAATATATCTTTATTCATATATATATTCATCTGCGCTTTAAAAAGTTATTCATCAATAACGATCCTCTTGCACAAGTGAATCATGGCCTTTGTATAAATTCCATCCACAACCTATCCGCTCACAGGAACATAATGGGCCTTATATATATTCGATCATCGCTTTAAAGTATCATCAATAACGAGTCCACTCACAGGGATATTTTTTCAATTTTGGGGGGGGGGCTTTATATAAATCATCAGGAATCCGCGCTGGTGTAATGGACTTCGGCGTTTTTACTGGCGACCGAGGTGTTTTCTTGGTTTCCAGCCCGGGCGTCGGCGTTTGAAGAAATGTTTACGGCCGGAAATTTGACTGAATAGCCTGAACGGCTCCTGTGATAAACCCTCTGTGGATGGGAAGGAGCGAAGCTCCTGACCGGGTTGGAAGGATAGTCCTCAGGTTCCCCAGCCTCGCAATGACATGTCATTGGGCCGAAGGGCTGAAAGCCCAAGTGCCGCTGGTTAAGAAAAAAAAAAAGTATAAATCATCAACTATCCTCACCCAGGAATCAATGGCCTTTAAGTAAATTTCACTACAGGAACAACAATGGCCCTTTAATTAAGGACTGCACACTGCAGTTATCAAAATGGCCTACACAAAATCCATGGCCTCATAAACATTTTCACCAATAAATTCCATACTGCAGTTTTATACCACGCTGTACCCACAGCGAAAATATCCGTCGAATTTTAACTTCAGCACTGCTCAGGCATTTCACACTTCCCGAAAACACTGTCTTGACCTACCCGGTCAAACGCCCAGAACACTCCATCGAATCACACAATCGTCCCGCTCAACACAGTCACGAGACTTCCTCACTGTCAACACAACTCAGTCAATCAATCATCTGCGGGCTAGCCGCGAGCTATTCTCACCCCGCCCAAAAACATCCAGGAATAAAATATAAATCTCACTACTTGAGATGATCAGCGTTTTTCCACGCTATCTGTAATCTTATCTCTCGAAACTATCACGAGATATTTTCAAAAAAATTCAATAGCCAACAAGCAAACATGTGCTCCAACTCAAAATCGAACTTGTCTACTAAACATAACTCAGATTTACTTCCCTTACACCAGTTCTGTTCTTAAACACATGTCCTCTGCGTATTTCATTTTGTTTCCACTGTACACATTAATAAGGTCTGGTGGACAGCACACATCCCCTGTCTAACCACTTTTTTTATAAACCTGTTGAAAATATTCCTAATTGACGACTGATTCTTACAGCTGCTGTTTGTTGCCAACACATGTACTTTATTATTCTCATTTTTATGTTTTATAACTGATAAGGGGGGGATTTAGGGCTCGCTCCTCTTTGGTGATAAGGCCGCTATTGTGATGCTTCCATAAAAATGATAATGGCAGAACTGACCACCATGGACGTTGTAAATATAAGTCCAATTTCGTTGGAAAACCTTCAGCCCGGTCACAATACCACCCCTATCGACACCAGGTATTATAGTTCAAGATGTAGGGTGTCTTATCTGGTTTTGTGTTGTTGTTGTTGCTGTGTATAGTAGTGATGTAGTTCACAGAGTTACAGCACATAGGGTACGACATGTGAAGTCATAAATGGGTAAACTGCTCTTGACGTTTTTCATCATTTATTTTGACGCCACAGGTACAGGTACGTTACATCCAGTTCACAATAGGGCAAAGTCATGACATTCACGAATATCAGCATACATAGTTCATCAATGCATTTGGCATATTCTCAAGAAAGATGATGTGGCGCCAAGGGATTATATGGTTGGCTCCAAATACAAAAGTACATCCAAAAAAAAATCCTCTTACTGTTCAGATGTGCTAAATGAGTCAAATCATAAGTCGCACGACGATGACATTCCAGGAGTGCAGGTCAAACTGACCTTTACAGGCATTCCTAAGTCTAACCTTGACGTAGGCATAATCGCTGACACCACAGCGACGTTCATAGAACAAAGAACTGTCCTTCGGGCTGAGTATGACCCGTGTACATATAGATATCAGGTATGAAGATTACCTGGGGCGTGACTTCTATTAGAGGAAAACCTCCCTTTCTGTAATGCATACGTGAGCAGAGATCGACCATTGTCAAACATAAAGTTAAGTTACAGATTGGATGTAAATGAGGCATTACCTTCGTTCGAAAATCTACACTACAGAAAACATACGCCTCCAGGCGTTTTTAGAATACTCAAGGGAAGCACCTTGTAAACTAACTACTCACAATAAGGCTCCTAATTCCCTAACCAAAAAATCACAGAGACGCCAAAACGCGTCTTCTCTGCTTCACAACTTTCCATCCACTCCCAGACAAAAGAAACTTCTCAGACGCCTCGCGTCCGGACATGCGCAGAACGCATCCACTTGAATAGCAATCAAACAAGACGATCTAGGAACATTTCAGATAAAGATTTATACTAGATCGAACCTTATATGGACATGAACAGAGACCTCAACACTGGTTTCCGACATTCCAACCACAGTTGACCGATACTACCAAATAAGGAGAATGATCACACTTCGTTCAAAAAATATGAACCGAACGTGTCTCGTCACAAGAGGAGGTAACATCATATTAAAAGATACTCTCAATTATCCAGAGTTATGTAGCTTTGACCGAAAGAAATTAAAGTGTACATTTCAGTCAATCTAATAATACAATGTCTTTAGCAAAAAATGATCATACAATGACTTTAGGAAAAATGATCATAAAATGACTTTAGAAAAAATGATCTGTGCGTAACATTACCGCACCCTCCCGGAAAAAAAAGGAAACATTTTTTTTTTAATCCTGGAGCCGGGAAAAGTAAAAAAATCCCAGGCTCCTAACGCACATATGATGCGCGGATATATTGTCTAAAAATGAGGCTAGCTCGACGCATGGAGCGAAACTGACATTATATCTCAGATTTTTAGAGAAAATATTTCCCTAAGTATACGCGTATATCTTCCAGGAAGGTGCCACCAACACACGCCATAGTGATGGCAACATCATAATGCAAGTCAATATATACTCATACAAATCTATGAAATTAAATATATTATCATAGTATTATACAATGAAGTGTTGTGCAAACAGCGGTGTAATATACTAATATACCGCACTATAAAATTACACATATTCAAACAAAGAGTACGTTATATAATGCATTATTAATCATTACTAATACATGTGCTGTTCCTCGTAGACATAAATATAATCGATACAAGAAGATGTGGACATCATCCGCTCCAACCTAGGACAGGACTTGATAACTTCAAAGTTCCACAATGGACATAATTTCGCAGACGTCAATGATGTGCTGCGAAAATATCAATAACACAAATCTTTAAGACAATTGTTAAATCTCTTAATACAATCATTAAAATACAATATCTAAATGTGGCCATGTGATCTTTTGGCCCGTATATCGCTAACTAAGCCTTCTTCTGTTATGATCAAATCGGTAACAGAAAAAAGGAAATTACATGGTACAACATTATAAATTCCCAAAAAGTGAGAAAATATGTGCTATTAAGTCATTATAGTATTGAACTGTATATCAGGAAATATATATGACAGAAGAATTATGTGGAATCGTGTGGGCACCTGGACAGAATGTCTGCCATCACATTATCCGAACCACGGATAGCTCGTACCGTGAAATGAAATGGTTGAAGAGCTATGGCATATCGAGTAGATCTCGAGCTCTTCAAGTTTTTGCTCTGAATAGCAGTAAGCGCTTTCTGGTCGGTTTCCACAATGAAATGTGCGCCTAGAAGAAATCTTTGTAACTTCAGAATAGACCATACCATAGCCAATAATTCACGGTCTAAAACCGAGTAATTCTTTTCTGCAGCATTTAATTTCCTAGAGATATACATCACCGGATGCAGAGTATCAGAATACTCCTGCATAAGTGCTGCCCCAATCCCAGTTGACGAGGCGTCACTTCGAAGAACAAAAGTCTTCTCAATAGTAGATAACCTAAGGATAGGTGGAGATGAAAATAGAGTTTTACCCTGGTCCAATGAGGATTGACATTCTTGAGACCAGCGGATCAGATTAGGCGATCCTTTCTTCAATAAAGTAGAAAGCGGTGCCATAATGGAGGACAGATTCGGAATGAATCGTCCGTAAAATTGGATCAAACCTAAGAGACTCCGTACTTGTTTCTTCGTCTTAGGGACAGAAATGTTAAGTATTTTTGAAACATTGTGGTCCTCTGTCTTTAAAAGACCATGACCAACACGATGACCCAGGAAAGAAATCTCACTAAATCCTATAAAGGCTTTAGAGGGTTTTGCAGTCAAGTTATACTCGCGAAGAGTAGACAGCAATTCGTATAAACCCAAATAGTGATCTTCCCAGGAATCACTGAACAGACAGATACCGTCTAAGTATGCTATGACATCTGTACGATATGCGAGAATTCGCCGCATCATGCGTACGAATGTAGCAGGGGCGTTCATAAGACCGAAAGGCATGAAATTCCATTGGAATAAACCCCTAGGTGTAGAAAAAAGCTGTAAAAGGTTATTGGCAAGTTCCTTTAACTGAACGTGCCAATAACCTTTAGACAAGTCTAGTTTGGTAAAGAACCTAGAATTAGAAAGTTTATTTAGTAGCTCTTCCAATGAAGGCATAGGTTCAGCATCGAACTTCGTAACTTGGTTCAATTTGCGATAATCTACGCAAATGCGAATGTTATTATCCTTCTTTCGAACAATAACCATAGACGAAGAGTATGCTGAAGTGGATGGTTCAATGATTTCCAATCGTATCATTTCATCCAATTCTTTTTCGACTTGTGACTGAAAATGGATAGGTATTGGATAGGGTCTGACTCTGATAGGATTATGGTCAGTTAGTATAATGTCATGTTCGATGACATGTGTGTGTCCCGGGATGTCTGTAAGGACATCCTGAAATGTTTGCAACATCGAAGAAACTTGTCGATGTTCCTCAGCGGAAAGATTAGGAGAAACGGTAACGTTTTTCCAAGATTCCGTAGAATGAAGTGGGACCATAGGAAGTGGAAGATTGACATCAGAAAAAAGTAGTTTCCTCATCCTGTATAACTGACAAGGATGAGTAATGACCATGAGGTACTTGAGAATTGTCCGTTGCCTGGAAAATAGGCTGCAAATAGTCAGGTCTTTCATGAAATTCCGTGAGCATATTTATGTTTAAAGTTTTATGCTTTCCATCAATATCGACTATATAGTCGACATCGGAAATTTTGGAGACTATTGCATATGGACCTTTCCATGCAATAAGAAGTCTGTTCTCCCTTGAAGGAAGTAGAACGAGAGCTTTGTCACCTGGACAAAGTTGTCGTAGACATCTATTTTTTATTTGCAAACTGCCTTGCCTTTTCTTTAGCAAATTCGGATGAAGAAGTTGCTAGTTTGCATGCCTCGATGATCTTTTGCCTAAGAGCAATGACATACTCGTAAGAAGATTGAGTCTCATCGCTAATATTATCGGCAGTGATTAGATCGTGAAGTAAAGACATAGGGCCGCGCGGTTGCGCGCCAAAGACAAGTTCAAAAGGGGAAAACCCTGTGTGTTCATTGGGAACCTCTCTATAAGCAAAGAGAGCCGCGGGTAAAACCCTGTCCCAATCCTGAGGATGATCCTCAGTTATCTTCCCAAGTAAAGTTTTTAGTGTCCTATTCAAACGCTCAACTAACCCATTAGACATTGGGTGATAGATACTGCTGAGAGACCTTTTAATATGTAGCATAGACATTACCTGTGACATAGTGTCTGATATAAGTTGAGTGCCATGGTCTGACAATATTTCTCCGGGAAACCCAAGCGAGAAAATATCAGCCAAAGAGCGTCTGCGATATCAGCAGTTGAGATGCTCTTGAGAGGTATAGCCTCTGGCCAACGTGTGCACATATCGACACATGTAAGGATAAATTGATGTCCTCTGGCCGACTTAATCCTAAAAGGACCGATAATATCTATTGCCATTTTTTGAAAAGGGCGAATAGGAATGTCAGCAGCCTGGATAGGCGCAGCATGTCGTGGTCCTTTAGATTTGACCTCCTGACATACTTTGCAAGAACGACAGTAAATTCGTATGTCCTTGCTCACAAATGGCCAAAAGAAAGCCGCAAGAACCCTCGACTTTGTACGGGAAAAACCCATATGTCCAGCACATTGCGAGTCATGCGCATGTTGCAATATTTGCAATCTCATGCTCTTAGGCACAAGAATTTGTGAATGAGTGGACGTAGATGAGTCTTGTACCATACGAACCAGTACGGCCGTTCTTCATAGAAATCCAAGACTTTCTATTAGTATTCTGATTTGGATCACCTTTTTTTTGCTAGAATGAAGAATTTTTGTAAAGAAGGATCTTCTTCTTGCAATTTTATAAATGAGTCACGTTAAATAATCAAGTGACTATCTTGGCTATCTACTTCATTATTATCAGTTAATGAAGTTTGAGGTGGATCCAGAGCATGTGCTCTTGTGACCACCGCATTGGTAGCTTCAATGTTTTGCTCTTCCCAAACAGCAATTTGCTGTGGGGTACATTCCCTAACTCCGTGAATACGACCAATAATAAGGTCCACAATAGGGTTTGGAAGAAGACACGCGTGGACATCTCCCGTAAAGAAGGGAGTAGCAATATGTATTATGGCAGTAGGATACTTTTCCAAAGTGCCACCAAATGTGACACATTTGATGACCTTTCCTGTAGCACAGGATGGATTTACAAGAGATTGCCTAACGCCAACAGTAGTACATCCAGAATCAAACAAAATTGAGACTGGATTACTATTTACAAGACCCTTATGTAGTATAAGAGAACCTCTCCCGTCATGTGCAACATTAGCAGGAAGAGCTGGAAGAGGATGACCACAGCTTAAAGTAGTTACGGTAGTCGGGTCAAATAAAGTACTGCATTGGATACATTTATTTGCTCTACCAAAATCAAAAGATGAACATCCGATAGCATTATGGTTTTTATTATCATTAACCTGTTTATCTGCTCCCTGAGATTCTTGTTGTACAGAGTTTGTCTGTTGATTTCTTTTTCTTTTATGTTGCGTTCTACCGCGACCATTATTGCCTCTGCAATTATCATTAAAGTCCCTACTGTAATTGTTATTCTGGTTTGAATTCCAGTTTTCCATAACTGTCATTACCATCTCTATACTGTTGAGAACCTCTATTATATGGTTTTGAGGTCCTCCGCGAAAAATATTTTTTCCTCTATACTGACTATTTTTGCGAAAATGTCTAAAATTATAGGGAGTAGTATACCGTGGAGTATCAGGTTGTCTCCAGTTCTGCGAAGAAGAATCACCCTGAAATTGATCGCTATGATTCTGAGCATAATTACGGTTACTCTTCTTATTAAAATTGTGTTGGCTACCCTGAAATTTACGCATGAAATTTGGGCCATAAGGGGCTGCCGAAGCAACTGGCAGACCTTCTTTTACTTTAGAGTTGCTAATGGTTACGTGAGGCTGCGCAGTGACATACTGGCAACAGTATTCTTCCATTTCTTTTATGTTTTTAGGCTTACGCTCATGAAGAAAAGAAAAAGATTTATTGACAGAAGACATAAACCTTGTCTCTAAGTAGTAAGTCCATAAGAGCTTCATATGTATGTACTGTCTTAGACAGCTCAACCCATCGTGAAAAAGTAAGACGTATCCTTGAGAGGAATTCAGAGAATTCCACTCCAGTTTCTGGCAACATATTTTTAAATTGAAGACGATAGCCGTCTTCGTTAAGTTGGTATTTCTTTTAACAAGATAGCCCTGACAACCTCATAGTTGTTCTTGTCAGGCACATCTACCATGCCAACATAATCAAAGCATCACCTCTAAGTATCTTGGACAGATGATAAACATATAATGTTTTATCTATATTATGCACCTTACATGCACTTTCAAATCTGTCTAGATAAAATGTTATATCATCAATTGAAGCATTGAATGCTGGAAGAATTTAGCTTGAAAGTATTAGCATTAGTCTTATCTGACACCTTATTTTGCATCATTAGCATTACCAGACAACTTCAACGTTTCTAACTCAAAAGCTAAGAGTTTTTTCATGCTCCATTTTTGCTTTTCTCTCATCAGCCTCTCTTTGTAATCTTCTTTCTTCAGCCTCAGCCTGTATCTCTAGTCTTTTATTTTCAGCCTCTTTTTCAAGTCTTTTATTTTCAGACTCTTTTTTTTGTTTTTCCATTTCCATTTGGAATCTTCTTTCCTCCACCTGCATCTGCAATTTCTTTTGTTCAGCTTCCATTTCCATTTTTTTCTCTTCCATCTTTAATGCTTTATCATATTGAGTAGTTGCATATTCTTCCAACTTATCACCTGTCTTGCCAAGGGATTTCCCTTGTTCAATAAAGTAATCAAGTGTAGACATGATGTCTGATATTATGAGTCACCAAATCTGAAATATTTAATTAACTTATTTCAACCTTAATAGTAACAAGACTTAGTAAAGTACTTGTATAATCCCAATGTTTATCCCAGTCTCTGTGGGAAACAAGTCTTTGACACCAAACTTGTATTATCAAATGTATAAGAAATATCACAAGTCACTTCTTACTCATCAGGGCACTACAAAAATCAGTGCCATAACCCATCAGTTATTTATCATAACTGCACTACAATAGTGCATAAGCAAAAAACCACCAGTTAGTTATGATAGAAGCACTATATAAACAGTAGTGAAAGCTAATTATCAAGAACTATGTAAACAATAACAAAGAACAAAAACAATGTAAACAATAACAAAGATAAAAGACAATGTAAACAATAACAAAGATCAAAGACAATATAACAATAACAAAGATCAAAGTCAATGTAAACAATAACAAAGATCAAAATCAATACGAAAAAACATTTCGCATAAGTCAACTAAATAAAACAGCAGAACTAAAAGAAAATATCACAAAGAATGTGAATGACAAAATGCGAAAAGTAAACAAACAAATGACGTCACAATGTATAAACAAAAAATTGTGTAAAGAACTGAATAATAGAAAAGAGGAGGGACCTACAATACAAACAAATCAAAACAAAACTAAAGAATGCGAAAAATAACGATAACAACACTAACACATGTCATCACAACTAATAGAAATAGCAACAAAAGTCGCTTAGCAAATTTCACTATAGGAAATTTGCATACCCTACAGAACACTCTCAATAGAAAACCTCTGTCACGTGGTATGATCTGTAGGAGTCACCATCCCATCCAGACCCGCTGAAATAAAACATATAAATATACAAATATAAATAACATATAACATGTAAAACATGTAAACAAATAGCAAAAAGTGTGTTGAAAGAATTCAGAAGGCTCAGCTAGAACATAAGGGCACAGTTCACAAACAAAACAGGCCAATTAACTTCTGTATGTCCCAAACGTCAGCACGGAGCAGAACAGGATGTGATCAGCATTCTTATGATAAACGATCCAACGTTGATCGACATCTGCTCCCATGAACAGCCATGACGCAGGAAAAAGAGGCTTCTGATATGGAAATAAGCTTCGGAACTTGACCTTTTAGATGCAGACAAATCGATTCAAACGGCACTTGACCTTCCTAGATGTAGACAAATCGATTCAAACGGCACTTGACCTTCTAGATGTAGAAAAATCGATTCAAACGGGGCACTTGACCTTCTAGATGTAGAAAAATCGATTTTCAAACGGCACTTGCCCTTCTAGATGTAGACAAATTTTGATAAAAACTGTCGAACAGCGCCGGGTACTTTCAAAAAATATCTCTTGAAGGAAGTGAGTTGAAACTGTAATGTCGTATGATGAAGTATGCTGTCCTGGGTGATTCCTTTGTTGATTCCCTATGAATGCTGGTGTACCCCCCCACCCCCCCTCCCCCCCCCCGGCTAATTAAACCAACATCTGCCACCATAAAATGATTAGGGTGGATTTTGGGCTCACTCCTCTTTGGTGATAAGGCCGCGATATTGTGATGCTTCCATAAAAATGATAATGGCAGAACGACCACCATGTGGACGTTTGTAAATATAAGTCCAATTTCGTTGGAAAACCTTCAGCCGGTCACAATACCACCCCTATCGACACCAGGTATTATAGTTCAAGATGTAGGGTGTTGATGCGTGATGCCATATGATGATGGATGGCACCCGCATGTCTGGTTTTGTGTAGTGTGTAGATGTGTTCAGTCAAAACAATGTTCATACAACAATAACAGGGCAATCCACATAGGACGTCAGTAAACTCACGACGTATAAAGTCAATGAGTCTTGAAACAGCCGTTGACGTTTTTCTTCATTATTTATTGTGGACGCCACAGTGACAAAATGGTTACGCAAATGTGTAGGCACATCAAACAGTCATTATCACAGCAACATTCAATACAGCAATAGACGGTAGACAGCATTACAATGATGAGTCAGATGCATGTTATATTTCATAGTGCTGTAAATGTAGTCAGGTGGAAAACTCCATCCTTTTCTATAACAGCCAGGAGATAACCAGATGTATGAGATCAGTTCACTCTCCTTAATCTGACTTCCGCAAGACAGACACGTCTGCCGAAGTATAAATAATGTCCTCAAAAATATCCTCTAGATAATAAAGGTTTTCCAAACCTAGTTCATTTAACAAAGTAGCAAGTAATGGTCCTTGGTACATGCATCAACCGATGCAGTACAATGCAGCGACATGTGAGCTGGGAAAAAACATCTCGTGACAACGACTTTCGAAGACAGACTATGAACCAGAAATCGTTCACGACCAAAAATCGATAGAGTTAATGAAAGAGTCAATTTACCTTGCTTTCATGAAATACACAGAAATATCACGCCTCCCGACATGTGGGAAAACACTAGAGGTATTATCTCGAATAAACGAAATATCCATTAAGAGGACTACACATCCCTGACAGAACAAAAAATAGCGGAGATCCCCTCTTCAACGAGGCATCTCTTTCGCCATTCCAAATCGCTCACGCCACTAGTGGTGGGCGGAAACCGATCGACCAAACAACAAGACAAGTCATGCGCAGTCCAGCGCAAAAATGACCACAGCTCAAACTTAACTGCATTCGATACCAACGCGAGAAGACAAATGCTTACCGAGAAAAGTGACTATAAATTCCAAGCAGTTGTTGCCCTTGCGTTATAAAACAGACATTGAAACAAAACGATGTTGCGAGAATTTATCACGCAACATATCACCACCTCCTCCCGATAAAAAAAAAATGTGGAACATATTTTTTTTTCAATATCAAAGAGCAAGCGATAAGCGGCTCAAAACGCACGAATTATGCGCTGATAATTAATTAAATTGCCAAACAATAGGCTAATTATAGAGTGTCTGGTGAGGATATACCTCAACAGAAAAATAATTATGTCTCAAAAAATATTCACATCGGGGAGGTGTCACCAACACACATCACGTTAGCATGTAAACACAATATACGTATGCAAGTTACTATAATCATCATTAAACAGCATACTCTAATATTGTCTTTAAAAATGGATGTACAAATCTGATAGGAAAATTTAAATAGTACATTCTTTGACATGTAATGACATAAGTACATAGTAAAGTTAAACTACATGACGATCCAGGATATATGCTCTGGTATTCCGAGGGTAAGTACACAATCTAGAACTCGTAAGGTAAGTCCTCAGCTCCACAATGACATTCTGAGAAAGTACAAGCAATATAATGCTAATTAATAACTAATATGCTTCATAAGGTACAATACATTATTAATAATTGTGGCTGTTTAGTAAACTAACGGCCCTTATATTAACTACTCAGTCCTCCTCTATCATCTTAAAAAACGAACAGAAGAAGATGACAACAAAGCACGATAGTGTGTACATATAAAGTAAGTACAGATGTGCTAATCTATTGTAGAAATATAGGTGTGTTATGACTCTGTAATATATAGAAATATAGGACAGAAGTATTAGTTGGAGTCATGTGGGCATCTAGACAAATGTCAGCCATCACATTATCCGCACCACGGATAGCTCGTACCGTGAAGTGAAAAGGTTGAAGAGCTATAGCATATCGAGTGGATCTCGAACTCTTCAAATTCTTAGTCTGAACAGCTGCAAGAGCTTTCTGATCAGTCTCTAGAATGAAATGTGCGCCCAGGAGGAATCTTTGTAGCTTTAGAATTGACCAAACCATCGCTAACAACTCACGGCCTAAAACCGAGTAGTTCCTCTCTGCCGCATTTAGTTTTCTAGAAATGTACATAACAGGATGCAGAGTATTTGCATATTCTTGCATCAGTGCTGCTCCAATCCCAGTGGATGAAGCATCACTCCGAAGAACAAACGTCCTATCAAGAGTAGGTAATCTTAAGATGGGAGGAGAAGAAAATATATTCTTGATTTGGTCTAGTGAAGATTGGCATTCTTCAGACCAACGGACCAGATTAGGCGAACCTTTCTTCAACAATGTTGAGAGAGGTGCCATGATCGAAGATAAATTTGGAATAAATCTCCCATAAAATTGAATTAAACCTAAGAGACTCCTAACTTGATTCTTCGTTTTAGGAACAGAGATGTTCAGTATTTTGGAAGTATTGTGGTCTTCTGTCTTCAAGAGACCATGACCAACACGATGACCCAGGAAAGAGATTTCACCAAAACCAACAAAAGCTTTAGAAGGTTTTGGTGTCAAATTATTCTCACGTAGAGTGGACAGTAAGTCATATAACCCTAAATAGTGATCTTCCCAGGTATCACTGAAGAGACAGATGTCATCTAAGTATGCGATGACATCCGAACGATGTCACAGAATTCGACGCATCATGCGAACGAAAGTGGCAGGGGCGTTCATGAGACCAAAAGGCATAACATTCCATTGAAATAGACCCCTAGGTGTAGAAAAAGCAGTAAGAGGTTTGGCATGCTCTACTAAAGGCACTTGCCAATAACCTTTAGACAAGTCAAGTTTAGTGAAGAATCTAGAATTAGAAAGTCTAATCAGTAGATCTTCTAACAAAGGCATCGGTTCAGCGTCGAACTTTGTGACCTGATTCAATTTGCGATAATCAACGCAAATTCGTATGTTCTTATCCTTCTTCCGGACAATAACCATGGTAGAAGAATATGGTGAAGTCGATGGTTCAATTATATTTAATTGAATCATTTCATCCAATTCCTTTTCCACTTGCGACTGAAAGTGTATAGGAATAGGATACGGCCTAACCCTAATTGGATTATTGTCGGTAAGAATTATGTCATGTTCTATGACTCTGTGTGTCCAGGAATGTCAGTGAGAACATCCTGAAATTTTTGTAAACATCGACGAGACTTGTCGATGTTCGTCACCAGAAAGATTAGGAGAAACAGAAACGTTTTTCCAAGATTCCGTGGAATGTAATGGAACCACTGGAAGGGAAGGTTCGACATCAGAGAAGGTAGCTTCCTCATCTGAATGACAGACAGGGATGAATAATGACCGTGAGGTGCAGGAGCATCATCCGTTGCCTGGAAAATAGGCAGCAAATAGTCCGGACGTTCGTGAAATTCCGAAAGCATGTTTATGTGGAAAGTTTTATGCTTTCCATGAATATCGACCACATAGTCAACATCGGAAATCCGAGAGACTATTGCATACGGACCTTTCCATGCAATAAGAAGTCTATTTTCCCTACTGGGGAGTAGGACGAATGCTTTGTCACCTGGACAAAGTTGTCGTAGACATCTATTCTTGTTAGCAAACTGTCTTGCCTTCTCTTTAGCAATTTCTGATGAAGCAGTTGCTAGCTTACATGCCTCAATGATCTTTTGTCTAAGAGCAATGACATACTCATATGAGGATTGAGTTTCATCGCTAATATCATCGGCAGTGATGAGATCGTGTAATAAAGACATAGGGCCGCGTGGACGCGCGCCAAAGACAAGTTCGAAGGGAGAAAATCCTGTGTGTTCATTAGGGACTTCTCTATAGGCAAGAGAGCCGCGGGTAAAACCCTGTCCCAATCTTGAGGATGATCTTCAGTTATCTTACCAAGCAAAGTCTTGAGCGTTCTATTCAGACGCTCAACTAACCCATTAGACATAGGATGGTAGATACTACTGAGAGATCGTTCAATATGTAAGGTAGACATTACCTGTGACATAGTGTCAGATATGAGTTGAGTGCCATGGTCTGACAATATTTCTCTGGGGAACCCCAAGCGAGAAAATATCAACCAAAGAGCATCTGCGATATCTGTAGTAGATATGCTCTTAAGAGGAATAGCCTCTGGCCAACGTGTGCACATATCGACACATGTAAGGATAAACTGATGTCCTCTGGCCGACTTGACCTTAAAAGGGCCATAATATCTATGGCCATTTTCTGAAACGGCCGAATAGGAATGTCAGCAGCCTGGATAGGCGCAGCATGTCGTGGTCCTCTAGATTTGACCTCCTGACATACCTTGCATGATCGGCAGTAAATACGAATGTCCTTATTGACAAAAGGCCAAAAGAAAGCCGCAAGGACTCTCGACTTCGTACGGGCAAAACCCATATGTCCAGCACATTGCGAGTCATGAGCATGTTGAAATATTTGGACTCTCATGCTCTTTGGGAACAAGAAATTTGCGAATGTTGCCGACGAAGTCGAATCTTGTACCATACGTACAAGTACGCCGTTTCTCATTGCAATCCAAGATTATCTATTTGTATCCTGAATCGGATCACCTTTCTTCGCAAGAACGAAGAATTTTTTTAAAGAAGGATCTTCTTCTTTGCAAAATTTTATGAAAAAAAGAGTCTACGAGTAGGATTTACTAAGTGACTATCTTTGGCTATCAACTTCATTTATCACTATTCAGTGGAAGTTTCCGGGGAGTTTGTAGCGCTTGTGCGCTTGTACCTACTGCATTTGTAGCTTGCATGTTATTATCTTCCCAAGCAGCAATCTGCTGTGGGGTACACTCCCTAACTCCGTGAATACGACCAATAATAAGGTCCGCAATAGGATTAGGTAAGAGACAAGCATGCACATCTTCAGTAAAGAAAGGAGTGGCAATGCGAATTACAGCAGTAGGATATTTTTCTAGAGTGCCGCCAAATGTGACACATTTAATAACCCATCCTGTAGCACAAGATGGATCTACAAGCGATTGTCTAACACCAATAGTGGTGCATCCGGAATCGAAAAGTAGTGAGACCGGAGTATCATTAACAAGACCCTTATGTAGAATTAAAGAACCCCTCCCGTCATGCGCAACAGCAGCAGGAAGAGCGGGAAGTGGGTGACCACAACTCAAAGTAGTTATGGAACCCGGTTCGAATAAAGTGTATGCTGCAGTGGTGGGCATTTGTTTGCTCTCTCAAAGTCAAAAGGAGATCCAGTGACAGCGTCAAAGTTTTATTTATTATTCAACACCATGGATTACAGGCTCACTCAGTTTTCCTTGTTTTGTTACAGGCAGTATAGGCCTGCTGATATCTCTTTTTTTTGTGTTGAGATCTACCCCGACTATTATTACCTCTGAAGTTATCAGAGTTATTATTATCTCTGCAGTGATTATTGTCTCTATTGTAATTGTTATCCTGGTTCGAATTCCAGTTTCCACGATTACTATCATGTTCACATTGATGCGAACATCTATTTGTTTGGTTCTGAGGTCTTCGGCAGGAATAACCTCTATTACCATATCCTCTTTTGAAATGCTTATAATTATTAGGGTGATAGTAACGACCACTATCAGGTTGTCTCCAATTCTTCGAAGAAGAATCACCATGAAATTGGTTTCCATGATTTTGACAGAAATTACCGCTACTCTTTCTATCAAAATTTTGTTGGGATCTACGAGCAAAGTTTTGGCCATACGGAGCTGCCGAAGCAACTGGTAAACCTTCTTTCACCTCAGAGTTACCCATGGTTATGTGTGGGTGCGCAGTTACGTATTGGCAACAGAAATCTTCCATTTCTTTTATTGTTTTAGGTTTACGTTCATGAAGGAAGCAAGGAAAGACTCATTGACAGACGACATGACTTTGTCTCTAAGTATTAAGTCCATAAGTCCTTCATACGTTTTTTCCGTCTTAGATAGTTCAACCCATCGTGAGAAAGTAATGCGTATTCTTGCAATAAACTCGGAGAATTCAACTCCATTTTCAGGTAACATGTTTTTAAATTGTAGACGATAGCCGTCTGCGTTAAGCTGATATTTCTTTAACAAAGCGGCCCTGACAACCTCATAATTGTTCTTGTCAGGTTCATCCACCATATTTAATATACTTAGAGCTTTACCTGTCAGTATCCCTGATAACTGATAAACATATTTTGCTTTGTCTATGTTATGAGCTGTACATGCTTGTTCAAATCTGTCCAGATAGAACATTATGTCATCACTGGAAGGACTAAATGTTGGTAACTTAATCTTAAAAGTATCATTATTAGCCTTACCAGAAGATGAACCCTTGTTTGAATCATTACCATTACTCATGCTCGTCAATTTCAATTTTTCCAACTCTAAAGTAAGACCCTTGTCTCATGTTCCATTTTTGCTTTCTCTTTCATCATCTGGACTCTCTCTGTAATCTTCTTTCCTCAGCCTGTGCCTCTTTTTGAAGTCTTTCATTTTCAGCTTCTTTTTCAAGTCTTTTATTTTCAGCCTCTTTTTCAAGTCTTTTATTCTCAGCCTCTTTTTCAAGTCTTTTATTCTCAGCCTCTTTTTCAAGTCTTTTATTCTCAGCTTCTAGCTGTAGCTGGAGTTTTCTTTCCTCAGCTTCTGATTCCCTTTTTTGTTTTTCCATTTCCATTTGGAATCTTTTTTCATCCACCTGCATCTGCAGTTTCTTTTGTTCAGCTTCCATATGCAGTTTTTTTTGTTCAGCTTCCATTGCTTTATCATATCGAGCAGTTGCAAATTCTTCTAACTTATCACCAGTCTTGCCAAGCAATTTACCCTGCTCAATAAAGTGCTCAAATGTAGACATGTTGTCTAACATATGAGTCCAAAACCTGAAATAATTAACTAATTTATTTCAAACCTAAGTGTAACAAGTCTTAATTAAGCACTTGTATATTCACATCACCTTATATTATCCCAGTCTCTGTGGGAAACAAGTCTCCAATCAAAGAACTTGTATATGAAATATCAGCACTCAATTCTTGATCATAAGTGCACTTCTCATTCAATAGTGCACGACACTATTCATCATTCATTTATCATCAGTGTAGTAGTAACAGTGCATTAGCATAGCCCATTAACTAATTACTATAACTGTAAACAATGACTATGTAAACACATGCAGAATGTAAACATTGAAAATGTAAACAATACAAACAATGTAAACAATAACAATGTAAACAATAACAAAGATCAGCAACAATACAAAAACTTTCGCAGAAATCAACTAAAAATAAAGCAGAAATTAATGAAATATCACAAAAAATGTGACGATATCTGCGATAGAATTAAACAAAATACATGACACCACAGTGTATAAACAAAAATGTTGTATGAAACTAAATTATAGACAAGAGTAGGCTAACAAATACAAACAAATCAAAACAAAACTAAAGAATGCGAAATAATAACGAAAACAATATTAAAACATGTCATCACAGCTAACATAAATAGCAACAGAAGTCGCTTAGCAAATTCCAGTATCGGAAATTTGCAAACCCTACAGAAAACGCTCACAATAGACGACCTCTATGACGTGGCATAATCTAACGGAGACACCACCCAACCGAGAACCCGCTGAAATATAAACATATAAATATACAAATAACATATAAACATATAACATATAGAATGAGATGATACACAGAAGACTCAGCAGAAGTATAAGGGCACAGTTTACATACAAACAGGCCACTTAACTTATAGGCTTCCAATCGTCGAACAGCAGAAAAACGGATGTCAATCAACGTCCTAAAGAGCGAAGCTCCAACGATGATGGCACATCTGAACTGCTTCCACTGCTAACACGATGGTACAAGAGCTTCTGAAATACTGTGTGTTGAGTTGTTTCGGCACTTGACCTTCTAATCCAAAAGTAAGTTGATGGAAATCGGTACTTGGCCTTCTTCAGAAAACAACCCGTTTCAACCGGCACTTGACCTTCACAAAAACGACAGCACTGGAACCTTGACAGCAGCAACTTGCTTGACTTGCGTAAAAGATAACAGCAGTCCGAGTTATCCGGCAACATGTAACAACGCCGGGTACTGTCAAATTCTTGTTTCCGTCAAAAAATTGAAATTTTGACTTTTACCGGGCAACGCCGAGTACTTTGAAAATTTTGAAGATGTTGACTGTATTGAAGAATGTTAATTTCTTGAAGGATGCTGATGAATTCTTGTTGAAAATGAAGTGGGTAAGGGACCCCGTGTTTGCTGGTACCAGAATCAAACCAGCTTATGGCCACCAAATGATGCGTGATGCCATATGATGATGGATGGTATCCGCATGTCTGGTTTTGTGTAGTGTGTAGATGTGTTCAGTCAAAACAATGTTCATACAACAATAACAGGGCAATCCACATAGGACGTCAGTAAACTCACGACGTATAAAGTCAATGAGTCTTGAAACAGCCGTTGACGTTTTTCTTCATTATTTATTGTGGACGCCACAGTGACAAAATGGTTACGCAAATGTGTAGGCACATCAAACAGTCATTATCACAGCAACATTCAATACAGCAATAGACGGTAGACAGCATTACAATGATGAGTCAGATGCATGTTATATTTCATAGTGCTGTAATGTAGTCAGGTGGAAAACTCCATCCTTTTCTATAACAGCCAGGAGATAACCAGATGTATGAGATCAGTTCACTCTCCTTAGTCTGACTTCAGCAAGACAGACACGTCTGCCGAAGTATAAATAATGTCCTCAAAAAATATCCCCTAGATAATTAAAGGTTTTCCAAAACTAGTCATTTAGACAAAGTAGCAAGTAATGGTTTGGTACCTGCATCAAAACCGTTGCAAGTACAAAGCAGCACATGTGAGCTAGGAAAACATCTGTGACGACGGACTTTGCAGACAGGCTATGATCGATATCGCTCACGACCCAGAGGTTAATAGAGGAAAAAAAAGGAGTCAAAATTTACCTTGCTTTCCTGAAAATACACAGAAATATCTACCGGCCCCTCCCGACATTGTGGGGGGAATATAAAACACTAGAGGGTATATTATCTCTTCGACCTCTAACTCCTCCTAAACGAAATATCCATTAAGAGGGACCTAACCACTATCCACATCCTACAGAACAAAAAATAGCGGAAGATGCGGTGTTCACATCTGCTTCGTATTTGCTGAGATGGGAGCATGAGCATCTTTGAGAGATATCCAAATCGCTCACTGACTAAGTGGTGGGCGGAAACCGATCGACCAAACAACAAGACAAGTCATGCGCAGTCCAGCGCAAAATGACCACAGCTCAAACTGAACTGCATTCGATACCAACGCGAGAAGACAAATGCTTACCGAGAAAAGTGACTATAAATTTCAAGCAGTTGTTGCCCTTGCGTTATAAAACAGATATTGAAATAAAACGATGTTGCGAGAATTTATCACGCAACAGGTGTCTTATCTGGTTTTGTGTTGTTGTTGTTGCTGTGTATAGAATGATGTAGTTCAAGAGTTACAGATTTAGGGTACGAATGTGAAGTTTAAATTGGTAAACTGCTCTTGACGTTTTCCCATTCATTTATTTTGACGCCACAGGTACAGTACGTTACATCAGTTCACAATAGGGCAAGTCATGACTTCACGAATTATTCAGCTTAAATAGTTATCAATGCATTTTGGCATATTCTCAAGAAAAGATGATGTGGCGCCAAGGGATTATATGGTTGGCCCAAATACAAAAGTACATCACAACAAAAAAAAAGCCTTTACTGTTCAGATGTGTAAATGAGTCATGATCATAAGTCGCACGAGGATGGCATCTCCCGGTGTGGCAGGTTCAAACTGACCGTTACAGTCATTCTAAGTCTAACCTTGCGTAGGCATAATCGCTGACCCCAGCGACGTTCATTAGAAAAGAACTGTCCTTGGGACTGAGTATCGACGTGTAATATAGATATTCAGGTATGGAAGATTCTGGGGCGTTGACTTCTATTAGAGGAACCTACTTTCTGAAATGCATTTAAGTGAAGCAGAGATCGAACCATTGTTCAAAACTAAAGTTAAGTATACAGATTGGATGAAATGAGGCATTACCTCTTGTTCGAAAATCACACTCGCACAGAAAACATACGACTCAGGCGCGTTTTTAGAATACTCATGGGAAGGGACCTTGTAATGCTAACTAACTCACAATAAGGCTTTCTAATTCCCTAAATAAATACAGAGACGCCCAAAAACGAGTTTCTCTGCTTCACAATTTCCATTCGACTCCAGACAAAGGAAAACTTACAGAACGCCTCGCGTCGGAATGCCGCAGAACGGCATCCTCTTGAATAGGCAATCAAACAAGCGATCTAGGAACATTCCAGTAAGATTTATATAGATCCGAGCCTTATATGGACATTGAAACAGAGACCTCAACACTGGTTTCCGAACATTGCAACCACAGTTGACGATATACCAAATAAGGAGAATGATCACACTTCGTTTTTAAAAAATATGGACCGAACCCGAAACGTGTTGTCTCAAGAGGAGGTAACATCATAATTAAAAGATACTCTCAATTATCCAGAGTATGTAGCTTTGACCGAAAAGAAATTAAAGTGTACATTTCAGTCAATCTAATATACAATGTCTTAGCAAAAAATGATCATACAATGCTTTTGGAAAATGCTCCATAAAATGGACTTTAGAAAAAATGATCTGTTGCGTAACAAAACTATTTTGATATTTGCTCGTATTCACTTTGCCAACTGCATTAGTTTAGTCTATTCAACTCAGTGCTGAGAATGGCAACAAGGACTGATGTACATTAATTTCGTTGATTTGAAAAGGCTTTTGACAGCATACATAGGGACAGTTTATGGAAAATACTGAGGGCTTATGGAAGTCCAAGCTGCATAGTGTCAATCATAAAAAGCCTCTATGCCAACTTTACGTGTAGTGTTGGGCAGAGCAACCTAACCTTTGAGGTGAAGACAGGAGTACGACAGGGATGCCCCTTATCAACCACTCTATTTTTAACAGTCATAGATTGGGTGATGCGCCCAGACAACTGAGGGCCCAGTCCAAGAGGGAATAAAGACTGGACAACTATGTTATACATTGGAAGATTCTGGGAATATTGCAGATGACATCTTGCACTTATAGACATATTTCACATCAAACACATTCCAGGAAAAAAAAAAGGTTAGACTTAATACGTATTAAGGCCAAGCAGGTGGGCTTGAACATCAATTAAAAGAAGTCAGAGGTCATGACGCTCAATGTGAGCAACCCTGAGCCCATATCAGTAAGGAATCAGCAACTGGTCCAGACAGACACCTTCACATACCTAGGATGCATAGTTAACACCAGACGGCGGGGCAGGCAAAGACATCAACATCAGATTCTATGAATTATCGGCAAGAAACAGCCTTTTTTTTAGCCCTAAACAAACCATTCTGGAAGTCCTCATCAGTTACAAGCACAAGCACAAAATTAAGGATTATATCAGAGCTGTGTGCTTTCTGTGCTTCTCTATGGTGCGATTGCTGGAGATGTTACAGAGAAAGGGGAATGTCGAAATTGTCCTCTTTTCACACAACATGCCTACAGAAAAAAATTCACCGAATCTTTTGGTCCGAATTACCATCACCAACCAAGATCTGCTTATCGGAAGCAAGCAAGAGGACATGCACACCATCATAGCTGGCAGAGCTGGAGCTGGGTTGGCCATGTCCTCAGAAGAGACCCCGATGCCATCACAAGAACAGCTATGCTTTGGACCCCTGAAGGAAAAGACAAAAGAGAGGCCGACCAAAAACACAACTTGGCGGATAGGACTGTGGAGGCTGAGATGCAAAGAATGAAACCAGAGTTGGTGGCACTGTACGAAGGAATGGCCGACCGACCGAGCAAAGTGGAATCAAATTTGTTGTTTCCTACCAAGACGCCATACTCGGATGGCCACTGACTGCTTTGCCGTGTCGGCGGTAAGGATCTTCAAAGAAGAAGGAAGATAAAACTCAAAATGTAG